>JAJMEC010000037.1:85973-174147 GCA_030573955.1 Yamadazyma triangularis | reverse complement strand
AAAAAAAAAAAAAAAAAACACTAAATAATAAAACACCCTCTTCTTACTACATCATTCATCTCCACATCCCGGAACAATAAAATCATTCATTTCCTCTATAATAAAGAATTTTTTTTCCTTCGTTAATAAAGCATATCTTAAACAATAACTAATTTCTACTAATTTCAGTTTAAGCGATTCATGGCTTCTTGTCCTGGAACTTTCTTTTTCTGAACGATTGCGGTATCGATCGGGTAACCAAAAGCGTTTGATCACCAAAACAAATAATGAGTATAATCTAAATCTGAAATTTCATGACTAAAATCACGCCGGGTTTTCAGATCCTTGTACATATACGTGGACATAGATACTGCATGGAACCCAATGGAGGGGATAGTGTTTATGTTAGTGACGGAGATAGCTGATGGTTGGTTGGATGGTGGTGATGTAGTAGTGTTTCATTTTATTGGTGAAATCACTTTTATTACTTATTGTTTGTTATTTATTCTATGATCTTTGTTTAACTTTTGATGTGTTCCTTCTCTATATTCTCTGTCTATTGTTTGCTCATCATTAGCTCCTTCGTCAGTTTCGGTCCTTATTACCTAATGCGGCAGTGCCATACTTGTCCCAAAGTAGTTTCCATGCATCATCTCCTTTCCTAAATGGGAATTTACCTCCTTCTAGATTGCGTGCCCTGAGTCGGAGATATATGCCGATGGTTATCCTGTGAACTATGATTAGACTATTGTTAACTATTGTTTTTTTTGTGCTATAGAAGGACTATGTATGTTCTAGAAACTGTTCTCAAAATAGAAATTAATATTCTACTTTTTCAAACACAAACCCTAAATAAAATTCAGACACCTCTTTTTCCGATCCTTCAACTCCATACTTACCATCAGTTCTCTTTATACCTTCAATTAAATTTCTATTAAGTTTTTTAAAATAATTGGGAATTTCTTGATTAAATAATTCAATAAAATTTTTCTTTACTTTAAATATTAATTGATTTTCTTCACAAATTTGTCGAAAGGTTTCAAATGGAACTACATATTCTGGTATATCATCCACAGCATCTTTTAACCAAAAACTATATTTATTACCATAAGGAGTTTCATTGAAATCTCCATCTCCAGGTATTGAAGTATCTTTAAATTTCACTCGATATAAATCATTACCAAATTCATTATTATCATCTAATCCTTGCATGATTTTGTCTTTAATAAATTCTGATGATGGCATGGTTCCAATAAATTTCCCTCCTACTTTAAGTGATTTGGATACATTATTAATTAAACATTTAATTTTCTCTTCGGTTTCAAATGCATAATGTAATGAGAATTGAATTGAAACCATATCCATGGGGAATAAATTATCAATAATTCCGGGGAAATTAGGCTCTAATATATCAGGTACTGTATCTTGAAATACATCTCCTGTAGCAAACCAACTTTCAAAATTATACTTTCTAGGATCTCTTTCAGGACGAAGAAATCTGACTTTATTCTTTTCATATCGAGATATAGCTTCTCTAACAGATCCATCACTAATATCAATTCCTATATATTCATCTAATCGTATGAATTCACACTTGTTTAAATCCCCTCCTTTCCCACAACATAAATCTAACATTCTTAACCGATCTTGAGGATGAACTTTCCCTCCATACTTATCAAGCATTATGTATTTGATGATATTATTAAAACTTCTCAACTTGATTATAGGACTTTTTGTCCGACTTCCTTGATGTTTTGATTGATAAGTTCTTTGATTATAATGACTTCTAACTATTTTATTGATATCATTACTATCCCGGTTTCTAATATTACTTTGGAAACTCTCATAATGAATTGATGATGGATTGGCTACGGAAAAATTAGTGTAAGCCAATTGTTCCAATTGTTCTGGTTCAACTTGTTCATACTTTCGTTTTTCTCTATGAGTATCATTTCTTCTGATTCGACTGATTCTGTCGTCATCATCTTGTGGTGGTGACGTTTCTTTAGGTTGATATTTGCTGTAACGATCATCTTGAGATTGATCATCATCGACGACTTTAGCTTTGACTCCATATTTGTCGTATTTGGTGTCACGTTTCATCCATTTAGGGAGTTTTTTGGAGCTATCATTGTAGATAGAAGAGGGATTACGTCTATTCATGTTGGAGTAAGGGAAAGTAAACGTTGCGAAAGTGATGAGAGTAAAACGAGCGTTAAAGTGTAGGCAGTATTTTTCTACGAGTGTCGCGGTAATATAAAACGAGCGGTGGTAATATAAAACTAGCGGTGGTAATATAAAACGAGCGGTGGTAATATAGAACGAGCGGCGGTAATATAGAACTAGCGGCGGTAATATAAAACGATTGGCGGTAACATAGTGCAGAACTAATTTGTGAGTCTATAAACTATAAATTATGTCTATAAACTACATCCATCAACTATAAACTACGTCAAACTATTCCCTCCCTTCTAACGCCTCAAGAACTGCCGTGGTAAATACCTTCTTATTCGGCATCATATGTCCTCCATCATGTTCTATATTAACCACACCATCATAAATACTATTAATAAACTTAGACCGTACACTTGGTACCACCATATCTTCCGACCCATATACATTTATAATCCTCGTAGGAACTTGATGAGATCCATTGTAATACTCACCATAATCACTATTGATTTCATTAGCATCAATGTACTCTTTTTGATCCTCTATTTGATAATTAATATTAATTCTATCCCGTTTAGGATCCTTAGGATTAGTGAAACAGAATCCACTAAATAACATTCCCACTTTAAATGATTCAATTTGATACTTTGTAATGGTATTGATCAATATAATCGCCATAGCTGATCCCTGACTAAACCCTATAATCCCATCATAAGGTCCTTTTTGTTTAATATAATCCACTACATAATTAAGAGCTTGATCAAACCCTTGATATCCATTTTCATCACTGTGTTGCCACCAACATTTATTAAGCCCGCGGTTAACTATATCTTGCCATTTAGCATCACAAGCATCTTTAGTATCAGCTAAAGTGAATGAAAGTTCATTATAATGATTGATGATAATAGGAGGATCAATGTAATCTAATTGGTAACCTTTTTTGGTGAGGAGTTTACGGAGACCTGAAGACTTTTCTGCTAAGATTTTACCTGATTGGAGGTATCCTGGAAGGACTAAGAAGCGCATGAATGGGAGAAGTGGGAAATGAGATGTGGGAAATGAGATGTGATAATTGAGAAGTGATAATTGAGAATATTGAGAATATTAAGATTGTGATTGTGAGATTAATGATTTTTGCAGTTTATTGAGTAATGAAACTAATTGAGAATGGTGATAATTGTTACAGAGAATAATTGAGATTGGTGATAATTACACTGAGTAATTGAATGGTGATTATAAATCATATGATGTGAATTTGATAATCGTGAAATCATTATTAAAAGAAATAATTGTTTCAAAATCAATGATTGTAGTTCAAAACCTATAATTGTACTTCATTGTTCACTTCCTTCATCATGAAATCCTAATCCATTCCTTCTAATCTCTTACCAAATAACTACTCCTTCTCCCTCTCCCTCCCCATCAAATAACTATTTATTGCTTGTAACGTGTTCCTACTAGGATTAATTCGACTTATATGATTGATTTTACTAAGAAACTGTCTTATTAAATCCTTAGAAACACTATTCTCCTTACAATGTTCTAAATCAACGTTGTAATTGAGACATAGAAGTATCACTACTACTGCCACACTAAGATCACTTCCTGTCTCACAAACAACAAGAGTATTAGTTGGTGCCAATTGTGGTATTAACTGTGGAAGAATATGTCGAAGTTCCCGAGACCCTTTTTTATTACAATGCAAAGGATAATGAAACATGGTGATGGTAGGGTTTTCTGGAATATTTAATACTTTGAATGGTGATAGAATCACTACACATTCATAATTGAGTAATGTCGTATAAGGAATGTCACTATTTATTCTTCCAAAAGAGATATTGGTTTTGGGGATTGTATGTGACAAAATGCCATTGATTTTTGTAGTTGTAGTGGATTTTATGTTTTGGATTTGGTCGATAATATCGTCTTCAGTCAATGATTGTGGAATGAAGCCTTGGCCACACATTTCGGGGTAAATATCATTCCACCATGATTCTGGACTGAGTTGGTACTGTTTAGCCCAAAGTTCATGGTCATCTCCAGCTCCTTGAACGTAGTCAAATGACACTGTATCATTGTCTCTATCAGTGATTCGATCATTTACTCTGTCATTGACTCTATCAATAACGCTACCGTTGTCTCTATCATTCGCTTCTGACGCCGTTAAACACACTACATTATAGGCTGAAGAACTTTTCTCTATGATAGGATCCTGAGGTGTCACCCAATGAACTAAAAGAGGCTTTTCAAGCTTAATATCGGCTTTAGTTATTAGATTAAGTCTCATGACCTCAGCAGCAAATTCAGGGATCTTGGCTTCAATTTGTTGTCTTTCAGTGTTGGAAATAATACTGGGAAGACCAAGAAAGTTACCTTTTCTATTCACAACATCACTAACATTATCAACACCACAAAAAGCTATCCAATTCAATACAGCACACCATATAGGGATAGTTTTCAGTGAAGCGTCGGACATCACTTTTCCTCGGGTAGAATCCACAATTATAACCCCTTCATTTGCTTTTATTATATCTATCAAATGTAAATTCAACCTTCTTAGGGAGAAACTCCATTCGTTATTGTGACCATCAGTAGATTTAAAGTAAACCTTCTCTGAGAGTATACAAGGAGGAATGTACCAAGTACCACATCTTTCGTTAGCGATTAAAGGGAGATGAAGAGATTTTGATATTGTAGTGACGAATTGGGAATCGTAAATAATGGATTGTAGTCGATTTTTAATTGTTTTGGAATCATTTGGAGGAGTCATTTGGAGGAGTCATGAATTGATGATGTAGAGCGATGAGGTGGAGCGGAGATGTAGAGTGGTGGTGATTTAGTGATGTATGGTGGTGATTTAGTGCGACGCGGTGGTAATTTAGTGATGTGTAGTGGTAATTTAGTGCGACTCGGTGGTAATTTACTACTACACCGTGCTAAATTAGTACCACACGGTACTACTCTACTCCTACACGGTACTACTCTACTCATATACGACATTCCACAATTATTTATTATTCTTTACATATTCTCAATCTATAGTGTTTACATGATTCGTAGTAATTACTAATTACTTTCCATATACTTCCACCACACCCTTTCCACTCATCTTCCTTCTTTTCTCCTCCGTTTAAGCTCAGCTCTTCTTTGTTCTTCCTCCATTTCTTTCTTATCCTCAAGAGCAGCTCTCCGTTTTGATCTCTGTTCTTCTTCAAATATTTCAGCTCCTGTAGCTTCCATATCATCAGAATCATCATCATTAAACTTATCATAATAAGCTCTACTTTTACCTCTATTAAACATGGCCCAAATCTCATCTCTATCATAATCAGGTTCTGCTTGTTCTTCTTCTTCATCGGATGCAATAAATGAATCTACGTCACTATCAGAGTATTCTTCAGTCTGTTCAGGCTGTTTGGCCTTTAATTGCGCTGCCAATTTGGCTGATGGTTGTCTTGTAGGAAGTGGAGCTCGTGTTTGGGGTATTTCTTTTGGAGGTGGAGAATGGTTTGAAAGGGTTCCTGGTGGTTTTGAAAGATTTCCTGGTGGTTTTTGTTGTTTTAGTGGTTGTTTTGTAGATGGTTTATGAGATTGAGCTTTAAATTGTTCACTCTTTTGTTGTTGATTCTTTGAACCCCTTTCACGTTCTGGTGACTTTGATTTTGACTTTATTGATAATGATAAATTATTCTGATTAACAGAAGATGCTTTTTTAAGTAATTCGTTATAGTTCATTTTCTTCTTTGGAGTTGGACCTGGAGGTTTTGAACCTGGACCTGGGACTCTTGAACTTGGACCTGGTGCCTTTGAACTTGAACCATTTGTCCTTGGACCTGGACCTGGACCTGGACCACTTGACCTTGGTCTTGGTGTTACTGCCTTCTGTGATACTCTTTGAGGAACTTTCTGTGGAAGAGGTTTCTTCTTTTGTTGGCTTCCTTTTTGTTGTTCTTTCTTTTCTCGTTCTAATCTCCGGGCCTCTTTTAATTTGGCTACAACGGGATCAAGGATTTTTCTTTCTCCGTTATCATAGCTATAGGTCCTGGACTGAGGTGGTTTCATGGGGAAGGTTTTTCCATTACCTCCAGTAGGCATAAGGTGAGTGCGAATGTTCTGAGCGCAGAGTGTATTGATATTGTGATACAGTGATAGAGTGATACTGTGATACAGTGATACTATAACACTATAACACTATAACACTATAACACTATAACACTATAACACTATAACACTATAAGTTCATAGACTATATGACTTAATGTTATAAAGAGCTTATACTAAACAGGTAGTATAATAGTACAGAACATTAGTGTATTAGTGTATTGTGTATTAGTGTATTACTATATTACTATATTACTATATTACTATATTACTATATTACTATATTACTATATTACTCCATATCACCACATCACAACATCACCACATCACAACATCACAACATCACAACATCACAACATCACCACATCACCACATCACAACATCACAACATCACAACATCACTATAATAACACCTCTACTGTAGTGTCTATACTGTACTATCATA
This sequence comes from Yamadazyma triangularis, assembly GCA_030573955.1. NCBI lineage: Eukaryota > Fungi > Ascomycota > Pichiomycetes > Serinales > Debaryomycetaceae > Yamadazyma > Yamadazyma triangularis. The sequence goes on along the minus strand of JAJMEC010000037.1, from coordinate 167,450 downwards.
CACTAATACATATTGTACTATTAGAACCATAGTCTATTAGAGTCATACTATAACAGTAGTAACAATATATTTCTACTAATACTAACAGTTAATCAATATCAGTTACAGTAAAGAGTAAAGTATTAATAAATAGTAATTGTTTTGAATACTAAATACTGAGTAAATACTAAATACTGAGTAAATACTAAATACTGAGTAAATACTAAATACTGAGTAGAAAAGACCAATTGACTACTGAATAATAGTTTACTTACAATATGACATTGCCTAATCCTTTGGCCCAATCATATTTTCAGGTCTAACCCAATAATCAAATTCTTCTTCAGATAACATTCCTAATTCTAAAGCTGATTCTTTTAAGGTAATACCCTTCTTATGAGCATTCTTTGCTGTCTTTGAAGCAGCATCATAACCAATCTTTGGATTTAATGCAGTAACCAACATTAAAGATTCATGTAAAATCTTTCCAATAGTAGCTTCATTAGCTTTAATACCATCAACACAATTTAATCTAAAGGATGCACAACCATCAGCAATTAATTTAATAGAATTTAATAAATTAGCAATCATTACTGGTTTAAATACATTTAATTCAAATTGTCCTGAAGCTCCAGAGAAAGTAACAGCAGTATGATTACCCATAACTTGAGCTGCTACCATAGTTAAAGCTTCATTTTGAGTTGGATTAACTTTACCAGGCATAATAGATGAACCAGGTTCATTTTCTGGTAAAGATAATTCTCCATAACCACATCTAGGACCAGAACCTAAATATCTAATATCATTAGCAATTTTATATAATGAAACAGCAACAGTATTCATGGCACCTGAAGCTTCAACAACTGCATCATGAGCAGCTAAAGCTTCAAATTTATTAGGAGCAGTTTTAAATGGTAATCCAGTGATTTGTGATACTTGATCAGCAATTTTAACATCAAATCCTTTTTTAGTATTTAATCCAGTTCCAACAGCTGTACCACCTTGAGCTAAATATTGTAAATTAGGTAAAGCATTTTCAACTCTTTCAATACCTTTAGTTAATTGATGAGTATAACCCGAGAATTCTTGACCTAAAGTTAAAGGGGTAGCATCTTGTAAATGAGTTCTACCAATCTTAATAATATGATCAAATTCTTGCAGTTTTTGTTGTAAAGAATCTCTTAATTTAGTCATTTCAGGAATTAACGATTTAGTGATTTCAGTAACTGCAGCAATATGCATAACTGTAGGGAAAGTATCATTGGAAGATTGTGACATGTTACAATGATCATTAGGATGAACAGGAGTTTTAGAACCTAATTGACCCCCTAAAATTTCAATGGCTCTATTAGAAATAACTTCATTAGCATTCATATTAGATTGAGTACCAGAACCAGTTTGGAAAACTACCAATGGGAAATGATCATCTAATTTACCTTCATAAACCTCAGTAGCTGCTTGTTTAATGGCATCAGCAACTTTAGGATCTAAAGCTCCTAATTCTTCATTAACAATAGCACAAGATTTCTTTAATACCCCAAAAGCTCTAACAATTGGTGTTGGCATAATGGCAGCAGTTCCACCAATCTTGAAATTTTGTTTAGATCTGGCGGTTTGTGCTCCATAATATTTAGAAGAATCAACTTCAATTTCACCAAAAGCGTCAGTTTCAATTCTGGTTTGCATTAATCTTGAAGTTTTGCTGATTTGGCGTACGGAATTTCTGGCAACAATTGATTGTAATCTCAACATAGTTGAAGAAGAAAGAAAGAAGAGGAAGCGATTCGCATTATGAGTTTTGTGGGGGATTTTTGATTGGTGGAGGAGGAGGTGGTGGTGGTGTAGTGATGTGGCGTAAGGGTGTAGTGTAGTGGTGTAGTAGTATAGTCGAAAAGAGGTATTCCCTGCGATACTAAACTCTCCACTGTATACTTTAATTGTGTTATTTGTCATGTACCTACTATATAAACTTACATCCTACGGTACAAACAACTTCCTCCTCACATACAACTTATACCACTTTAACTACATAACCGTTGAATGAAAAATCTCAACATCTCGGGTTGGAGTCGTGTCCCACCCACCAAACATATCTATCTATAACTTCTTCCTATAATATCCTTTCATACTCAAACTTAGGCAGTAGTCTTTCTACACCCACATCTATCCTTCACCCAAATTGCAACTCAAACGCTTCAAAATTCCCCTTTTTTAATAGGGGGTTAAACTGGTGAGGTAAGGGTACTGCATATAAGCCGTCTCTTTGGGCCACCGCCAGAGAATTAAATGTACTGCGAAGTTACTGCGAAGTATTAAAACTACTGCGAAGAAATAGTGCGATTTGTATTATTGTATGAATTTTATGACTTACTCAGTACCGCATTTACTACCACGGTAGTAAGTTACTACCGCTACAGTTCTAAATGTCGTGGTAATGTCGCGGTATCTCGCTACCGCTACCGCTCACGCTCACTACCGCTCGGCCACGGCCACTTAAATACCCTCGACTCAATCTCCCCCAGAAGCCCTGCCTTTGTACTATCTTCCTTAACCTTCTTAATATGGGAAACAAATCTCTGTGAAAACTCTTGTGGAAGTCCTTTCAATAACATCGCTAATGTCTCTTTATCCGGACTAAATTCTATAGCTTCCCACCACGTTACTAATTGCGACATCTCATTAATGTATTGATATTGTGTTAATAATGTGATGTAATTACACCATAATTGTTGTGATGGCAATAGTTTATCATCATGAATGGTTTGTGACACATTCTCTTTGAATTCCCGTATTGCTACTTGTGGAGCGTATAACCCATGTGTCCAAATAGGCGGCTCTCCTTGGTGAGACACTTGAGCCGCTCTTAAAAGAACACTTAAACACGTTTCATCTGGAGCTTTATCGGCTAAATGATGTTGATAAAGACTGTAGATGTTGTGGGAATTGGCTCGGAGTTCTCCGTTAAGCATTGTTCCGATAAGTCGAGGGGATTTCCTGTCGATATTGTTGAATAGATTACGAGCTATAGTTAAAGCATTGATGGAAGTTATGTCTGTTAATGTCAGTAATTGGGTTATTGTGGATGGGGAAAGGTTCGTTTGGTGTTTGTAAAGTAAAGAAACCCATTTTAGCACCAAAATAGACCGGGTTTTAGTGATAAGTTCCAGGTTTTGGTGTAATAAAGCCATGATTTCACTCATGCCGGCTACGGATTCCACTCCCAGAAACAAGTGTATCATCACATTCTTGGTTATTATCATGCTAGGAGTGTCTATAATGCGTTTAAGAACGTGTATACATCGAGTTTCTGTGAGTAATTCGAATTCAATCAACTTCTTAATGAATCCAAGCCAAAGGGTTGACGTCATTTTGAACTCATTGGCACCTTCATTAAACGCCAGAACTAACTCTTGAGGTGTTTGAGCTAATATTGTGTTGACGTAGTGGTAAGTTAGAAGGGATTTTTTCGTAATATGGCTGGTTTTGGTGTACTTTTGTCGAGTTATTGTATGCAATTGAAGGGCTTTTTTAGGAGAAATCTGACCAATGGCTAAGATTATCCCCATATTTCCTTGTAATGATAAGTTTTTTGTGGTTGTTGGTGTTTTTGTGGTTGTTGTTGGTGTTTCTGTTGTTGAAATGTACTTGGTTATTGTCTCCTGACATCTTATAATAGATAAATGACTAGATTTATCCACATTCTGATGAGATTCATACTTATCAAATGGAATTGTCCACAACAAAGTATTAAGATATTCATCAGTAATAACTTTGAATTGATATCCGGATTTGGTACTAGTAAAGAACTTTAACAGTTGGTGAAGTAATTGTTGAAGTTTCTGAGGATAATATTGTGTAGTGTAAAAGATGACGTTGTTTAAACAACTCTTTACTACAGTGATTTTATTATAATAATCCTTTCCAATTACATCCATAAATTGAAGCCACAAATCCAATTGTAAATTTAATTCGTATTTGGACATTGGAGTTCGAGTTAAAACATCAGAAATGATGAATCCGGGGATATCGGTGAGGCCTTGGAGACTCAAACATGCTTCACTAACATTGGAAGAAGTTACTGAACGAATCCATGCCATTAGATCCAGTACCAGATACTCTGTTTCAGGAGAAATTCGACTCAATACAAGGAAACTAGCCACAGAAATGGATAAATTGTCATCATTATTTAAAGTATTTTCATGATCCAACTGACTTTTTATATGAAACAAAGCCGATTTTACACTCTCCAAAGGTTCTGGACCCCATTTATCAACTATTTCTTTACTTTTCTCTATATCTCCTCTCTTCTCCATATCACCATCATCTATATTCAACAAACAACCAATAACATTATACACGACTATCTCCATCATCAGAGCCGGTTTGGTTTTGGTACCAATTTTACCACTTTTTCTATAATACATCTTCTCTTTAGACACCAAATTCAGTAATTCCACCACCAAATGACTCAATTTCGGTTCCAATACCACACCACCATTGCGATGCTTAGAACCAACATTGAGATCATGGATCAACTGTCGATGGAACTTGTCCCTAGAACGTACTTCCATGGAACATCTTAGCGAATGAACATTTCGCCAGGTCCCAAAACCGTTTCTTCGTAGTAATATACGTCCCGGTCGTAGTAATAGTGGAGTTATGGAAGGGTTCATCATGGCATCGTTATATGGAGATGGTGAATTTTCGCACTAAAAAAGTATGTCTTATCACTATGGAGAGATGCTTAAAGAGCATAGAGGAAGAGGAGGGAGCGGAGAGAGAAAGAGAAGAAGACGGATAGGGGGTGGTGGTGGTGTTAGGGATGAAAGGAGGGATTTTGGTGGTGATTTCAGCGGTGAAAATGGTGGAGAAATTGAAGAAGACGATGATGATGATTTTGAAGATGTGGAATTGAGTAATGACGTGAGTAATGTTAATGATAATGACGTGAATAGTAAAGAAAATGACGTCAATAATAAATCAGATGACAATGACAATGACGAATCTGAAGATTCCAATGACTTTGAAGATGTAAATGACAACATCACCAACTTCAATGACATCATCAACTCCACTAATACCTCCACAAATACCTCCACCAATCCACAAAATGACTCCTTCACTATCAACTTACAACCTCCAGAACCTCCCAAACCCAAAACTAACTTTATCTCCAAACAAGAACGTTCTAGTCGTCTTTTAATCCATCAAATGTACTTAGGTTTCATGCTCGTTCATGGTATTACCAGGAACAAATGGTGTAACAACAAACATCTTCAGTCACAGTTGAAATTGTCTGTTTCTCCTTCATTAATTAAAGTATTTGACACTTTATCTTCCAAAAAAGGAATGTCTACACACAGTTCAGTCCGGTTTACTGATAACCTCAGGCTTTTAATGAACAGTTATGGAACTCGATTTAGAGTGTCTAAACAAGGCCTTGTACGTAAGAATTGGAACCAACTTAGTATACGACAGCACAACATTGATCACAATGTAACTCAGGCTAAATTCAACAATTTAGTCACCAATTTTCAAGGTTCAAGAGACGTTGGAGCTCAGGGATTCGTTGCTTTAATGAGAAGTTTAGGCTTAAAAGCTCGTCTTGTGTTTTCCATACAACCGCCGGACTTTACTTTGGTTACACAGCTTCCAAAGATTGAAGTTGAAGAGAAGGGTCCAGAGAAGTCCAAATCAGGATCTATATCTCGATTTAGGAACAATAAGCATTGGTTGTTGGCGCAGGCAAGAAACTCGGGAAGTTCTTCTTCTGCTTCTGCTTCTAATGGCTACCGGTTCACCGCCTCAGAATACCCCATATTCTGGGTCGAAGTATGGAACCGATTCAACCAGAAATGGCTCTGTATTGATCCTATTGTGTTGAAGATTATAGAACAACCACCTATGAGAAGAAAGTCATCTTTTGAACCTCCTGGCAATGATGAAACCAACAGTTTATACTATGCAATTGCCTTTGATGGTTCAGGAAAGGTCAAAGATGTCACCAGACGTTATAGTCAACAGTTTAATGGGAAAACGGTTAAGAAAAGGCTTCTGAGTCGGTCACCAGAGCTTAATTCCTGGTACCAGAGGTTAATTGAAGGGTGTAATAGTACTAGTGGTACTAATAGTAGTACTAAAACAACGACAAAAATCGATATACTAGAACTAAAAGAGTTTAGAGATCGAGATCTTGCTGAAGGAATGCCTAATAATGTAGCTGGGTTCAAAGATCATCCACTTTATGCATTAGAATCACAATTACGTCAAAATGAAGTCATTTATCCCATGGATGATACTACAAAAATCGGCACATTTCGGTACAATTATTCTGCCAAAAGAAAGAAAAACCATGATTTATTACCGGTTTATAAACGAAGTGCTGTTCATCGTTTACGTTCAGCTAAAGCGTGGTATTTACGAGGAAGAGTGCTTAAATTAGGAGTACAACCATTAAAGATTAAACCCAAAAAGGAAACTGATATTGATAATGATAATAATGAAGATGAACCTGGTGCAAGATTATATGCAGAAACTCAAACCAGTTTATACATTCCTCCAGCGATAATAGATGGTAAAATTATCAAGAATGCTTATGGGAATATAGATGTTTATGTGGCTACAATGGTACCAGAAGGAGGAGTATTATTAGGGGAAGCTGAGGCGCCGATGAAGTTATTAGAACAAGCAGCTAAAATAGTTGAAATTGATTATGCTAGGGCGATTGTAGCGTTTGATTTTGGTAGTGGTGGTGGTGGTGGTGGTAGAAGTAGTAGAGGAGGTGGTGGAAGAACTCCTAATGCAAGAGTTGGAGGAATAGTGATTGCAGAAGAGTACAAAGAAGCAGTAACTTTGGTATTACAACAATTAATAGAAGAAGAACAAAAAGAACATCGGAATAATATAAAGATGAATTCGTTTAAGAATTGGAAGTACTTTTTAACGAAACTTAGAATAAGTGAAAGGCTTAATAAGAAGCATGGAAGAGTTGATAGTGAAGAGAGTGAGGAAGTGGAAGTGGAAGAAAGTGAAAGTGAAGAGTATTCGACCAAAGAGTTTAGTGATGGTGATGGTGATGACAATGACAGTGACAGTGACAGTGATGGTGGTGAAGGAGGAGGATTTCTTCCACAGCCTGAATTTAATGAAAGTGAAGAAGTTGAGCCAGCGGGATTTATTCCTGGAGGTTTTGAAGGGGATGAAGAGGATGTTTCAGAATCAATAGAGCGGGAGTATGTTGAAAAAGATTCTGTTGAAAAAGATTCTGTTGAAAAAGATTCTGTTCCAGTGTCAATAGAACCAGAACCAATAGTTCCAGACTCAGTTTCACCCCAATCCAACAAAAAATTCATTGAATTCAATGAAACTCAATTCCCTTCTCACACTCACTTGCAACCAAAATTAGGTGATGAATTTAATGTTCCAGAACCTATTGATGCAATTTCCATCTCAAATGATCCAATTTCCAACCAAATTGATCCAGAAAAAACTCCATCTCCTTCTCCACATTCTCCCCAACCCATCTCCGTTCATTCTCATAGCGATTTAGACCGCTCCCCTAGCGACTTCTCCCCCAATGATATCCCCGATGATGACTTCTCCCTCCAAAATGGTGTCCTTGTATATAATCCGCAACCATCTTTCCCAAATAGGTTAATGGATGCGAACCATGTGCAGCCACTCAATTTAAGCAACGATAACGGAGAAGTCAATGACGAAGCCGATGACAAAGTCAATGACGAAATCAATGACGAAGTCGATGATGAAGCCGATGACGAATTTGATTTTGTGTATAGTGACTAAATTGTAATGACAACAAATAACATTTAAACAATAAACTTTAACATGAAATACAATACCTGTAACGCATAAGCGGAATTATCAATTGCGCTTTCACCTATCAGTGCGTAATTTTTATCAAAAGCGCAATTTACTGAAAACTCTTTTCCATCATTTCCTTCATAATCATCATTCCGTCATCCTTCCTTCATCCTTCCTTCACCTCCCCCTTTTGCCATGGTAATACGTAATGAAGTGGCAGAAAACGTCCTTGGAACTGCTGGAACCATCTGTTGGTGTGTTCAGCTAATTCCTCAGATTATTCGGAACTATAAAGTCAAGGATTGTACGGGATTCCCACCATTAATGATGTTTCTATGGGCAGCTTCAGGGGTTCCTTTTGCCATATATTTCTTTGGAACTGATGGTTCTATTCCGCTACGAGTTCAACCACAATTATTCACATTCTTCTGTGTGATTTCCTGGCTTCAGGCCCTATATTATCCCCCAGTACTGATGAATTGGAAACGATTTCTATTTTTTGCTGCCACCTTTGTGGTCATCGCGGTAGGGCTCGAAGTAGGTCTCATTCTATGGCTCCGTCCCCTCTACCGCGACGGTATTGAATACCCTATGCTTATTGTAGGTATTATTGCCTCCATATTATTAGCCGCTGGCCTCATTCCTCCTTATTTTGAACTTGGAAAGAGAAAAGGCCGTGTTGTGGGAATTAACTTTGTGTTTTTGTTTGTCGATTCCTTAGGCGCTTTGCTTTCTATGGTGTCAGTATTGGTGGGGACTCTCGATATCCTCAGTATGGTGCTTTACGCCATAGTTATCGCGCTAGAACTAGGAATCTTTACCAGTCAGTTCTTGTGGTATATTACTATAGGACGAGGTATTCTTCGCCAGGAAAAGCAACAACGCCAATTGGAAAAACACCACGAAAAGACCGAGGATGCTTCCACCGATTCCCATACTAACGATGTAACGACTTAGTGTCATAGACTCATTCCATAGACCCATTCCATAGACCCATTCCATAGACCCATTCCATAGACCCATTCCATACATTACATACATTGACGCGCACTTAATACATATCACTTTATTTTTGTGAACTTAACTCTGTTTGTACCTCATTACTTCTGTGTTTCTATTTCTGTTACTCCTTCTTCTCCAGATGTCCTCGTTCGTTCCGTTGAACTTAATTGAGGACCAAAACCTCTCTAAAAAAGATATCGAGGCTGAACATACCAGAGAACTTCAGGTGGAACAAGGGTTTAAACTATTTGAAGATGGTCTCACGTATCATCGCCAGAAACAGTATCAATTATGTTATGATACTTATGAAGCATTGTTTAAGCTTGATGTATTGGCGAATCATTATACTGAAGAGATTCTGCTTATTAAAGGAATTCAGTGTGAGGGAAGTCATGATAAGTTGAATTTGCCGCCGAATGTGAAGTCTTTGAGGTATTTGGTGTTTAGAAATAGGGCTTTTTTGTATTTAGACATTCTCCGTCAAGGGTTGGCTCAGGAGATAGTCAGTGATGGTGATGATAGTGAAGAGGATGATAGTGAAGAAGAGGAAGATGGTGAAGATGGTGAAGAAAATGATAAACAAAAACAACTACAACACCATCAACATCATCAACAATCCTCTCCCAACATCTCGAAGCTAAAACACGCTTTCTACACTATGATGGATGATATGGGGATTTGTTTGATATACCAAGAGGCTGATGAACAACTTCTTGCTACTTTGTATGATATTCTTGTTTATCTTGATGCTAAACGATTAGCCCGGTTTGCTTTGGAGTACACTATAAGCAGTAAGAATGAAAGTGATGACTTATTGGGACTCTTACCCCTTGATAAAGCTGTAACTTCAAACTATAATAGATTACTTGATAATATAACTCAACAGACGCCTAATCCCGATTGGCCTCGATTGAATGAAAAGTATGGTTTTATGCTGGAAATTAGATACGATTACCATAACCAGATTCATTTTGCTACCAAAATCAAATCCTTTACTAAACCCATTCATTTTAAATCACAAAAGTTATCATGGTATTCTTTAACCACGTCTATTAATGATGAGTTTAAACATCAAGAAGATAAGGCCAGGATTCATAATGTACCTCGTCTGAAAATAAAAGATATTGATCCTTATTATTTTACAATGAATCCTATTGAGGTATTTAAGCTTGAAACTCCTGATGTTTATAATGTATCTGATGAATCTGATAATGATAATGAAGAGATCCAAATTGTAAATGATAATGGTAGTGATAATGGTAATGATAATGGTAATGATAATGGTAATGATTATAAAGAAGAGGATTTGGTTCAAACGTCTCCACAAGTAAATGAAGGTGAAGTTTCTCAACCTAATGAAGATGAAGTTGCACCTCAAGTTAATGAAGAAGTTCCTCAAACCAATGAAGAAGAAGTTCCTCAACATAATGAAGAAAACGTTCCTCAACATAATGAAGACCCCACTCCTCCTCCTGAAACTGAACCTTCTAAACCTGATTCTAATTTGGCTCTCTCCCCTACAAAATCTAATGAAGCTAAAATTCAAAGATCTTCCAAACGTCTACAGAAATCTGAACTCGATTCATTATCTTATTTACCCAATATTAATGTGGAAACTAATTTCTTTACTGAAACCATTCATTTTTTCAATAGCTTGCATGAATTCTTTGGTAAGTTACCTTATGATTTAACATTAAATAATGTTGTAGAGAAATTCGTTGAATCATCAAATTCTTCTTCCAAATCTTCCTCATATCAAGATACCTTCATAGACATCCTAAACTCCTATGATTCTAAACTTCATTCTTCTTCAATCCTACTAAATAATACGGTTAAACCCAAAAGAGCCAAAACTAGAGATATGTCTGATGATGAACACTATAAACTATTGGAAGTATTAAGATCTTTTGGTAGTGATGAAAAATCAAAAGATGATAAATTAAAATTTTCTAAATCTTTAGAAGATCTTGAACATCCTTCTATAATAAATTCCTTCGTTGAAAAGTTAAATAATAAATCCCTTCATATTACCGAAGTAAGAATTTCCATTTTAAGATACCTTTTAGGTTACGTTAACGATTTATGTCCATTATCTGATTACTTTTGGCCCCAAAAGCTCTATGATCATATTAATACTTGGGTCATTCAACTTGAACCTCAATTACTTTATCGATTTACTCATGCAGACAAAACCCCTGAATCTTTGATTGAAGACCTTTGTTTTACTGTAAGTCTATATGAATTATTAACTAATACTTATGTTCAGGTTAAATCTAAGGTGGATTTAATGATTTCTCAGAATGCTAAAAAGGGGATTCTTAAAAACTTGAAAGTAGCTCTTAATGCTCAAACTTCTGAAGTAACTAAATTAAAAGATGTATTAGAAAGGTGGAAAAAAGTTAATAATGATTTATTCTTTTTACTAAATGATAAGATCAAGACTAATACTAAAATTTTCCGATGTTTTGTCCGATTTAAATGGTGTTTTATTCATAAGGAAAAAGTCGATAATGCTAATTTTCAAAATAGTAATTTCATTTCATTGGAATTAGAAGATTTGGCTCTCCTTGTTAATGAAGTTGACCCTTCTTTAACCATTCCCATGGCCAATCATGAATACATCTCCTATTTCTCCCTTAATAATATTAATGGTTTCTTATCAACAGTTTCAGTATTGACTATGTTTGCTAGAATTCTTTATAGTAAGGATGATAGTGCCAATTCAGAAGCCATTTATTTACTAGAAAGAACTTTAATTGATAAACATCATTTTCCTAATGGATTTCAAGTCATTGATATAGATGAAGATGCTATCCAATCAATCAAGTTGTTTTTAGATAAATCAAGTATCGATACTAGAGTTGATTTATGGAATATTCTTTTCCTGTATTATGATAGAACCAATGATTTTTCTCACTTTCAATTTGGCTTTGAAAGATGTTTAGAGTCATTTTTGGGGTATTTGATTAGTGAATCATATCACAACCTTGAACATGACAAGAAACAGAAAATCTTGCTTAGAGTATTTGCTTTTTTGGATGAATATTTCATGATGTTTCTTCCCCATTTATCCAATAACAATTGGATATTAAATGTCGACTTTTTAAATACTCAATCATCTTTGGTATCAACAACACAATCATTATTGCAAATGTTTGAAGTATTATATTTCTATAGTCTTCATGAAGAAGCAGCAATGATTACAGCTCAAAAGGTTTCTGTATGGACAAAATCTAAAGCTGCTTATGATAAGTTTAAAGATATGTTTATGAGAGTTGTGGCACTTGTGGCTTCTTATTACTTTAAACTTCATCAACAACATACAACTGATGATAATGTTGTAGTTTTCCAAAGATTTCTTCGTATTTTACATGAACAATTAGGACTTCGAAGACTATGTGATTCAGGTAATGGAATTCTTCTTCAATTATTCGAAGATATTTTACTTAAATTTGGTTTAACTGATACTGAGACTGATTTGTTACAAATAATGTCTTGTAAATATCATTGTACTATCGTTACTGAAACTTTTACTCCTACCAATCATGAAACTGCCTCCGTAGGAGAATTAAATGAAACTTCTACTCGTAGTGTTTCAAAGTTTGTTCTTCCACTATGTTTACAAAAAAATCCTTTAGATAATCCTCCCAGAGGAGATTTAAAGATATTATTGGACGAATTTTATGAAGTCATTGGAGATCCTGATTTCGAAACAAGTGATGTTTTGATTCGAAATGATAAACTTTTAAATCATTATCTTGATAGTACCATTATAACACCAACTTTTTTCCGGGATTGTTTCCATGGATTAGCTGAACTCAATTTCGATAAACCACAGGATGATAAAACTGACATTGTTGATGGTGGATTATATTATATTCAAGGATTATTAATATTTCAATCATTTAAAATTCGAAAGAAATCTATGCAAGGAAGATCAGTGGAACTTGATAATATAGTTACTTTATTACAAAATGATTTAGCTTATTCTACCAATAGAGTTGAAAGTTGGTTTATCTTGGGTCAAGCATATGAGTTTTTAACTGAAGATGACTTAATTTGGACTTCTGATAAATTAACCATAATTGATAGAAAAATCACCACAGCTAATCTTCAAAGAAAATCCTTATTATGTTATCTTATGGCCATTAATTATATGACAAAAAGTAATGATGAAATTAATCATAAATCAGTTATAGGACCTTTAATGTCAAACTTTGCCAAAAACTTATTCAGTGCTTGTATGGTACCTATGGATATGTTAGCATTTAAAGTACTTGATCATTCCAAATTTGTTAAAATTAATGATAAAGTTACTCTGCTTCCAATAAGTCATCGTACTAGTTTAAAGAAAAGTTTATGTCTTAAAGTTATTCAACAATGTCTTCATGTTTCCATAAAGACAAAACCTGATGATTGGACTAATTACTACTATTTATCTAAAGTTCAGGGTAAACTTAAAATGGAACCTGATATTGTCATTGATACTTTACTTGATGCTTGTAAATTAGCGTTGAAGGATTCATCTTCTGGAGTTTCAGAACCCATAATAGAACCTCATTATCGATTATGTTCTATTGTTTACAAATATTTCAAAGCTAATAAACTTAGCAGTGAGACTGGAATTTCCAGTATTCATAAAGATACATTATTTAAAGATACTGAAATTCCTCAGTTACAAAATTCTGATATCAATCACCAATTCTGTCAATTCATTGTTAACTGTTTGATGAGAATCTCTCATTACGATAAGAAGAAATGGCATCATAAGTATCGCTATAGATTGGCCAAGATATGGAAAGATGAATTTGGTAAATTGGATGAAGCAGAACGAGAAATATCTTCCATAGTGACATTAAAACAAACCAGTAAGACTTTGGTACTGATTTGGAAACCTGATAATGAAAGACCCGGTAAACACTTTTACTATACTTTTCTTTATGTTCAATTTTATATTGATTTAGCAGCACAACAGAAAAACTTGGGTGCTTTACTATCCATGTTACCACGATTAAGAAGATCTAATTCAACCATGATATCTTTGTACGTTGTATGGGAATCATTATGTTCAATAATCTGTAAAATTGTTAGAGAAACATTTGATATAAAGGACTATTATAGTGAACTGTTTTTGAATACGCCTTATTCATTATTCATGAATCATTCTAAATCGATTGTTGATCATTTGAAGAAAGAATTATCACCAGAATTACATATTCATATGTGTTTGTTAAATGGATTAAATGATATGAAGAAATTAAATAATGGATTTGGTCCTACTTCTTTAATTGATGATACTATTGTTGCTTTGTATATAAAAGTGTTTTATTTTTTTGAAGTAGATTCATCAAATAATGGTAGTACCGACTCACCAAGTGGGAAGATTAAGAGGTTAGCTAAGCGGGATATATTTCCATTTGTTGCTGATATCTTGAAGAATGAAAAGAGGGAAATTGATACTATATTGAAAGACCATCCTGATATATATAATGAATTTGTGAAGAGTGGTGAGGAGAAGGAGAAAGATAGTGATGGAAAGAAAGAGAATGATGGAAAGAAAGAGAACGATGAAAAGAATGATGAAAAGAGTAATGGAAAGAAAGATAACGATCAAAACAACGATCAAAAGAAAGATGAAAAGAATGAGAACGATACACAATCTCCCATTCATGATCTAAACCAAAATCAATCATTATCAAATCAATCATCAAGAAGACCTAGTGATTCCAATGATAGTGAATCCAAACGATTAAAAACCTAACCTCATGTATATATTAAGTCTGTTTGTCCAATAAACAATCCAATTGATCAGTCAACTTAACCATTTTAAGTTGATTAGTAATACTGGTTTGTAAATCGGGAGTTTCCATTAAACACCTAAATTCATAACTTATACTATTACCTTCTGTAACCATTTTATAATCCAATAATGGTCTTACAGCTAAAATATCATCAACACAGTCAGCATCAGTGATGGTTGAGTAAATACAAGTTTCAGATATCTTAGACATCCCACAAGATAAATACTTTAAAGCCAATAACCTTATGACTTTTGTGACTTTTTCTATGGCTTTAAAATACACATGCTTTCCTTCTTCCTTAGTTACACTTACCAAATGGGAATAATGAGACAGTTTATTAAGTGAATAAGAATTGATAATGGAATGTAATTTTGGATGAAATAATGATTCACAAAACTGCAATACAGCTACTAACTTTTCTTTATAATCACCTACTAATATTGATCCCATAGACTTTGAACAAGGAAGACTCTGTATATCATCACTGGTGAGTTCCTTAGAAAGAGTCATTGAAAGGGTTCTAACGAGATTATCTAGCTCCAGGAAATAAGTTTTATTGGGATTTGTTAGTTGATCCATATCATCCATAGATAATAAATGGTTTATAATGTATAGTAAAGAAACCTCTTGACGAAGAAGAAGTTCAGGAGTGCATTTGATAGTGTATTCAGTTGGAGAAGTACTTTCTCGCCTTTCAATAAGAGGATATGATGATGATGGTAAGTTAATATAACAGGTGAAGAAGGAAGTTGCCAAAGTATTAAGATGATGATTTTGTGTATCTATTGACCACTGGACTAAGTTAAACCCACAGTAGATATAATATTCCGCTAGATTTTCGTATAGTATTGGATAGTTAATGAACTTAAAAGGGAGTTTAGGATTGATTAGTGATGATGTTGTTGTGGTTGATGATGTTTTTGTGTTATTAAGTACTGTCAGTAATAAATGTGACTTATTACAAAGATATAATGCCTTTAAGGATTTAGTTATCACAGCCAAAATACTAGAAACCCATGATGGAGACATTTTATTACAAACGCCTGTCTCTTGGTATAAGGAATGGACGATTTTAACCATCAACTCTAATTTCAACTCATTATTATTTATTCCGTTAAAGTCCAAATCATTAATAGATAACTCTAGTGATTGAACTAATAACTCCATAAACACATTACCAAGAGCTTCACAATGGAAATACTTGGTATATAAACCATCTTCAACCAATACCAGGAAGAGGTCTATATTCAAATTACACCCTTGGATCAATACTTCACATAGTTTAGCATCAATGGCTTGTGATTTGGCTCCATTATCATATATCTTTCTACAAGCCAATAAATGTGTAGTGATAAACCAATTAACAACTATGCCATTGACCTTATAGAGGTTCAAATCCAACTTATTCAATTGTGCTATCAATCCATATATACCATCATGGACATCAAACAATGCAGAAAGAAACCTATCACAATCCAAGGAGGGGTCTAAGGGACTCAACTGGGAAGATAATTGGTTTAATTGGGAATTAATAGCTGAGCCCACATTGGGTAAATCAGAATCTTTAGTGAATTGCATGAGGAGTTAGAGTGAGAAAGGGTGAGAGTGAGATAATGAGAGATGAGAAGTTATGAAGTTATAAGTTATGAGTTATGAGTTATAAGTAATAAAGGAATATATTTATGAAGTAATAACGTTATAAGTAAAGAAATAGTTATAAGTGAAACATTAATAAAAGTACTTGAAATAAAGGTTTGTATAGTGAATGTGTAGAGAGAGAGTTACAGATTTTGCAACATTTATTGATCTGAGAGGATTACAAGAAGTCAAAGAGATAAAGATAATACTGTAGAGTATTAAGATAGCACTATAGAGTAATACAGTATTATTGAATTATATGAAGACAGTACTATAGAGTAAAGTATGGATTTTATTAACTATACAATTGAATGTTGATTTATATATACCTATAGATGGTATAATATGAGATATTGAGATAGAGATCGATATGTTGAGATATACATTGATATAGAGATATGAGATAATGAGATAATAAGATAGTAAGATAATAGTATAATGATAATATTACGTTGATATAATACTATGTTGATATAATACTATGTTGATATAATACTATGTTGATAATGTCATAATGATATATATATAGATAGATATAGATATAATATGTTCATCTACGAAAGCAGATCAAGTTTCTACTCTATCTCTTTGGAAAAGGAATATCCCTATGACTCCTTATCACCACATCCAAATAATTCCCTTCACTCTCTGCCGTTATATACCCATGTCTTATCAAAAAATCAACTATAACCAACCCACAATTAGGCTTAAATTGTCTCAATCTTAACTTTTCAAGTACTTCTTCTACATCCATAAGCTTAAAATCCACTGATTCTCCATCTTGTCCTTCAGGAATAATACTTTGATCAGGAAATTCAAGATCAAATATATACTGTACTTCTGGTTGTACTCTTTCTATTCCTGACGTTACATGATGCATATACAGTAAAACCCCTCTACTTTTACAGTTTTCTTCTACAAAAGCCTGTGATATCCCTGCTTCTTCAAAACTTTCCTTAACCACCGTCTCCCATATACCATAAGGATACCCTAAACCACCAGCAATGGTGTTATCATACATATTGGGATAAGTAGGCTTATTGGCGGCTCTTTTAGGAATCCAGAGTTTAATCTTTCCATCACTGGAATTAGCCGCTGACACAAACCCATTAACATGAACTCCATACGTAGCCACTCCTATCAACACAGAAAAAGCTCTTTCCACTTGCAAATATGGTACTCTACTAGGATTATAGATCGTGTACAATTCATCTCTCCACCCGTGTTTGAGATCGGTTTCAAATACCTCAAATTGTTTCCATTTGTGGCCAATGGTCTCAAATAGTTTATTTCGTTTCTCTAAAGTATCATATTCACCATCAATAGTCAACAGCTTATGGTCTTCATCAGCTATAAACCCTGTCTCCTGCTGGAAATACTCAAATATATACTTTGTAATGAACCCAATGGCAACGCCATCATGACTGCACAACGTGTAATACCCGGAATTATCTTTCCTATAAGGGAAATTGTCCACTTGATCCACAATCTCAATGTAACTCTTCATTTGGAATGTGTTGATACTTTAAAATCTGTTGATACTTTAATTGATCGCGCAATACATAAATCCATCTCATATCTCTGTCATGAGTTCCCGGTCTCTTATCCGGGCGCTAAATAACGTGTTTGAGTACTGGGAGAGTAATTCGGAACAAGAACTCCGAACGTCAGAGCTTTTCAAAACTATTGCCACTTTCCATGAGAGACATAACACTCTACAGACAATAACTCAATCAACTAATGTTCACAATGAATTGTATCGGTTTTATCAAAATCATATAAAGCCTCGGTCAAATTTGCAAAGAGAAATCATTTTCGTTGAAATATTGACTGAACTTGTACCAGTGCTATCAAAAAGTGAAGTTCTGCTTTGGTTAAAGACGTATTTGGGACCTGCTGTTGACAGCGGTAATTTAGAACATCATTTCATAGATAAGTGTCGGAAGTTTATAATAAAAGTCATTAACTTTAAACCTTCATTGGACCCGTTACTTAATGAAAGATGGCGTGAAATCCAAGAAATGGTGGTTAAAGATATTATTGATATTTATGTGGGAGAATCTTATTCTGTATATGAGAAGATCAATGTTATCATTGATATGCATGATTTGACTGATATAACTCTTGACAGAATACGATTCATTAATGATAATTGTGTTAATATTCTTGTTAGTTTTGCTGTTGAAAATGTGACTTCTTTTGGTGATATAGTTAACCAATACTTCATACGACCTCAGTTCCGTTTAGCTATCATAACCATGGTTATGAAAGTAGTAACCACCCGATCATTTAAATTGTATAATATTATCAATAGCAAAATCTTTTCCAGTTTATTTAAGAGTTTATTGTTTGATTTTGATGAAAAGATCTTGGTTTCTGGTCTTCAGTTATTGATTATGTTGATTCCTATTGTTAATAATAAAATTAGAGATCATTTGAATGAATTATTTCTAGTGTACGTTAGGTTTGTTTTAGCTGAGCTAAACATAGATAAGGGAACATTATCAAAGATTGTGGATGAAATGTATGATGGTCAATGGGATAGTGCTTATACGAATTCATCGGAGACTCTTAATGGTGATTATATGGTGACTATTTTATACGGATTATTTCCTTATAATTTCATCAAATTTAGTAGTGATCCTATTCCTTATCTTGCTACTGAAAGATTGAATTATATTTCACCAGAAAATTTAGTTGATATGGCAGAAGAGGTTAATGAACGATATAATATTAATATTAATCAACTTTTACAAAAAATCACCAAAGATGCCATTTCTAAACTTTTAATTCACCCCAATTTGTTAGATGATACCAAGAATATCAATACTGAGATTGAAAGTTGTACTGATTGGCTTCAAGAAGCAGATTGTTTTGGAGTTGAAGAAATCATGATTGGTTGTATGAAGTTAAATCCTAATTTGGATTATGAACCTAATGTGGATTTACAAACATTATTAATTGATCATGAAAAGTTATACAGTTTTAAGGAGTCTAAAAGACTGTTGAGTTTGAGAAGCAATAGTGTTGATAGTAGTAATAGTAATGGGTCTAAGCTTGATAATGATACTACTAGTGTGGGAGAAGAAAGTAATGCTCAAACATTAACTGCATCTTCAATAAATAGTGATGGTAGTAGTCAAGAACTTGACTTAAAGAATATGGATATTCCTGGACCTTTTAAGCTGGTTTCTACTAACAACAAATCATTATCCAAGGGACATTTCCTAGAAGTGGTAAATTATTATCAACGAGAACTACTTTTGTATAAAAATGAGTTAGAGTTCACACTTTATATAAAAAACATCATGAAGAACAAGTACTTGGAACTTCGATTGGAACAGAAACATCACTATGATTTATTAGTTCAAATTGCTGAAGAAGAAAAGAGAAATGAAGTTTTAACCAAGGATAAACAAAGTTGGATTGAAGAATATAATAAGTTAAACCATGAGTTAAAAGAAGTAAAATTGAATCAGGTATTCGATCTAGAAACTTTTCAACAGAAACAATCAAATAATGACAAATTGGTTAATGATTATAATCAAGCTAAGGAAGAACAAAGTCATTTACAACATCAATTGGACCAAATGGTGGCAGAAACAATCCCCAATAAGAACCATGAAATCACCGAGTTAAAGAATGATTTGATTCATTTAAAACAACAATATGAAGTATTGACCAATACCATGAATGACCAAAAGAAACGCAATGCCAATAGAAATATAACTGAAGATGAAGAAGATTCTGGACACAACAAAATAACAACATTTGAAGAACAAATTCTTAAGTTGAATACAGAAATAGCCATTCTTCAAGAAAGTAATCGACAATTAAACCACGATAATGATGAAATCCATGCATCTTTACAAAACACCATCACCAAATACGAAACACAACGACATTCCAATAGTGACACCATCAAATCACAAATCACCACTATTCAATTCAATCATCAAAAGACTATTGACGAATTACACACTACAATATTAAAGTATGAAGCATTGGTGGAAGAAAAAAACACCAAGATCGCTCAATTAACAACATCAAAACCTATTTCTATTCCCGATTCATCATCAAAATCTATTACTTCTAGGATTAATTCCGATGGTCATTTTGATAATGGTCATTTTGAAGATAGGGTTATGATGTCATTTAATACAGAACGTCCATCATCACCAGCAAAACCTCCAATTATAAAAGGAAGAGGAGGATATCAAAAACGGTCTAAAAAAATCATGTAATTAGGAATGTAGGAATGTAGGAATGTAGGAATGTATAATAGAAAATTGACCATAATCTATTATGTTTGTGATGGAATCTTTTGTTTTATTTGTGATAAAGGAATGTGATTTTATAATTGTATCACTTGTAATGTTTGTCAATTGTAATGTTTATCATTTATACTCTTCATCGTTTACACTCTTTATCGTTTATACTCTTCATCATTTATAATGTTTACCATTTACAATCTCTATCACAACTTCTTCACTCACAAACTCTATCACAAACTCTTCTCTAACAATCTCCAATTCCACTTTCGCAGCATTGTTCCATTTATAGCCTCAACGCGGTGTTGAAAAATTGACACCTTTCAACACTTCTTTTCCTAAATCATGTCACAAACATTAAGAAAAAGAGGGACTAAAAAGTCGTCAGAACCTCAAACAGATTTCGATGATGATGATTTAAACAAATTGAAAGCTCAAGAAGTTTCTTCTTCTCAAAAAGATTCTCCACTTGCTTATAAAATCACCATGTTGATAGTATCATTGTTTGCTATTTATACTCGATTCACCAACATTGAAACACCTAGTAAAGTGGTTTTTGATGAAGTTCATTTTGGGAAGTTTGCTTCTTATTACTTAGAAAGAACTTACTTTTTCGATTTACATCCTCCAATGGCTAAATTGTTGATTGCGTTTGTTGGTTGGTTAGTAGGTTATGATGGAAGCTTTAAATTTGAAAGTATCAATGATGATTATATTGCTTATGGTGTTCCTTATGTGGCTTATAGAAGTTTGTCAGCAGTACAAGGGGTTTTAACTATTCCTATAATGTTTCAAACCATGAAAACTTTGGGATATTCTGTTAATGCTTGTGCTTTTGCTAGTTTATTAGTATGTTTTGATAATGCTCATATTATTGATTCTCGATTGATTTTGTTGGATGCTATGTTGAACTTTAGTGTGGCATTAACGATGATGTGTTATGCCAAATTCTCTACTTTTAGATTGAAACCTTTCACTAGAGGTTGGTGGTTCTGGTTAATGGCCACTGGGTTTGCATTATCTTTAGTGATTTCTACTAAATATGTGGGGATCTTAACTTATGTGACTATTGGTATTGCTGTAATCCATGAGTTGTGGTTTTGGTTAGACTATAAAAGAGGCTTATCATTGTATGATTTCGGGAAACATTTTGTGGCCAGATTTTATGCTTTGATTGTATTCCCATTCATTATCTATTTATGTTGGTTTTACATTCATTTTACCATTTTAACCAAATCCGGTCCTGGTGATGCATTTATGTCATCTGATTTCCAAGAGACTTTACTTGAATCTCCAATGGCTAAGTTTAGTAAAACTGTCAATAATTATGATACTCTTACTATTAAACATAAAGATACTGAAGCCTTCTTACATTCTCATGCTTTCAAATACCCGTTAAGATATGAAGATGGTAGAATTTCTTCTAATACTCAACAAGTTACTGGGATTAAGGATGATGTTCCAGAGAATATCATCAATGATGTCAATAATCAATGGCAAATCATTCCTACAAGACAAGAATTAACTGCTGATACTGCTGTTTACACTAATGATATCATTAGATTTAGACATGTGGGAACTGGTGGATACTTGTTATCCCATGATGTAGCCTCTCCATTAAAAGCTACCAATGAAGAATTCACTATAGTTTTCGATGAAGATGCTGATAAAAAGTACAATGAAACGTTATTCCGGTTAAGATTCGCCACTCCTGGTTCTAGTTCCAACAAGAATAAGAAGAAACTTGTAAAGACTAGAGGTGTTCCTATGAGAATCATGCATGTTGATACTGTGGTTGCTATGTGGACTCATGATGATGAATTATTACCAGAATGGGCTTTTGGTCAACAAGAAGTTAGTGGTAACAAAAAAGTTCAAGATAAAGATAATGTTTGGGTGTTTGAAGATATAGTTAACATGCCTGATAGTGATCCTAGAAAGAAATATGTTCCCAAAAAAGTTCGGCCTATGCCTTTCTTGAAAAAATGGTGGGAATTACAACATTTAATGTTCCATCATAACAACATTTTATCATCATCACATCCATTTGCTTCACAACCCGATTCTTGGCCATTATCATTATCAGGAGTTTCATTCTGGAATGATAATGTTAACAAGAAACAAATCTTCTTCACTGGTAATGTGGTAGGATTTTGGTTACAAGTATGTTTCTTAGCTATTTACGTGGGACTTGTTTTAGCTGATCAAGTCACAAGTCGTCGTAATATTCACATCTTAAACCCTCAAGCTAGATCTAAGTTATACAACACTTTAGGGTTCTTGTTCATTGGTTGGTGTGCTCATTACTTACCATTTTTCTTAATGAACAGACAAAAGTTCTTACATCATTACTTACCTGCTCATTTAATAGCAGCTTTATTTTCTGGTGGTTTAGTGGAATTCATTTGTTCTAACAATAGACCTGGTGTGAGTTACCTTTATAAATGGAAGATTAACTTACTTACTGTGGCTTGTACTGTGGGTATTGTATGGTTTTTCTTCTACTTTAGACCTCTTGCTTATGGTGATGCTTATTTGACGCCTCAACAAATTAGAGACAGACAATGGCTTGACATTAAGTTGCATTATAATAAGTAGACACATTGTGAATAGAAACATTGTATTTAGAATTTTGCAGCCTTTATAAAGTGCGACATTAATGTAACGTTTTATTGTTTCTTGTGTTTTCTCAGTTCTCAGTTCTAAGTTCTCTGCCTCAATAACAAATGTCTTTAAGATCATTCTTACAAACGGCTAAGCGTCAAGTTGGACGTGTAAACCCCATTAGAGTTGTCACGGGAAACCAATCAGCAGATTTGGATTCGGTTGTTAGTGCAATTGGATACTCTTATTTGAACTATAAGTATGATTCTACAGTTTCCATTCCTTTGATTAATATTCCTCAAGATGATTTCAAATTAAGAAGAGACATTAAAATGGTGTTGGAAGGACATTTTATAGACGAAGAGTGTTTGAACTTTTTAGAAGACTTTAATGAAATGATAAAGAACAATCCTGATGTAGAACTTGTTTTGGTTGATCATTGTAACCTTCAAGGTAAGGCATTAATTGATTATCATAAGTCAGGGAAATTGAAAGTAAAGTCTATAATTGATCATCATGAAGATGAACAAGTATTTTTAGACGCTAAGCCGAGAATTATTACTAAAAGTGGTTCATGTTCATCGTTAGTGTTTAAGTATTGGATGGATACATTTGATGATGATAAGTTTAGTGTGGATTCTGATACTATCAAGTTATTTTTAGCTCCATTAGTTATTGATACGGCTAAGATGACTGATAAGGTGGAATCAATTGATATTAAAGTATTTGATTCTTATCAAACCCATCATGATGCTGACACTATTCTGCTGTATTTCACCCAAATCAAAGAGGCTAAGAAAGATATAACTGGATTCCTGTTTAATGATTTATTAAGAAAAGATTATAAACAATTCAACTTTGAAGGTTATGAAGTAGGGTTCAGTTCAGTTCCAAAATCTATTGAATGGCTTATTAATAACTATTCTAAAGATGAACTTGATAAAACTCTTGATCAAATTGATCTTGATGGATTAATTATAACTTCATCTTTTTCAGCTAAAAAACAGTTTCATAGAGAAATTGCATTTATTATAAAGAATTCTAAATTATCTTCTTTACCTGAATTGGCAACTCCTGATTTAAAATTGGATGGAAATATTCATAAACTTGAAAAAATTAAATCTAAACTTCCTAATTATCCTATATTTAACCAGAATAACTTGGCAGCATCTCGGAAGCAAATAGTTCCCGTAGTGAAAAAGAGTGTGTCGGGAGTAGTAGAGAGAGAAAAGCTTTGATTGTATAGATTAGGGAATATATTAAGGAATATATTAAGGAATATATTATGGAATAGATCATGAAATAGATCATGAAATAGACCATGAAATAGACCATGAAATAGACCATGAAATAGACCATGAAATAGATCATGAAATAAATACTGAAATAGACTATACATCCTTATTCATGCCTAAATAACTAATATTATACACTTTTACTTCATTATCTTCATTCATAGATAGTTTGTTGCTAGTAGAAGGCAAAGCCTTATGGATTTTATTCAACTCTTTTAGTACATCAGACATGATGGAATCATCTATAGTAACTGAATCTATGCTTGGATCATCACCTTTATAATACAAAATCTTTAAACAATTAGAATATATCCCCACATCCAAAGATATATTTATTCCAATGTTGAATATCCAAATGATATAATCATTGATTTTTAGTTTCCTTAAAGCACTTAGATTTATTTTATCAAGGATTAAGTTGTAGACGTATAAATAAGAAGGATAATGTTCAGTTTCCTTAGCAAAATTTAAAGACAAATTCCATTTTTGTAGCTTTATAGATTTAGGAGTGTAATTACCTAATATTTTCTTACATCCACCACAATATTCATTATGATTATCATTAGTTAAACCACCAGCATTCTCACTATGAATAAGGAAATAATCATTACCAATTAACATAGAACCTGGAGACGGTTTCAAGTTCCCTTCATAACGAGATTTCGTCGTTTCTGATGACTCGGTATGGGGTTTATGACAATGCCAAAAATCCATCATTTCCGTCCATAACTCTGACGGTAAATCAAAGATTTTAAGATGACAGGAATTTATAATTTCTTGATTACAGTTGATGCAATTGAAAGTAAACTCATTAACGTTGTGAGCATTTTTAGGGGTCTTAAGCAAATATTTACTTGACCATAATTGGGAATTTATTACTGATAAATCATCATTATTGGTTTCTACCTTTAAATTAACAAACAAATAACCAGAAACCAGTTTGATATTAGTCAATGAAAATTTATTAACCTCAATAGGTAAGGGTAAACTGTTATCATGAGACTTTGATTTGACTAAAAGTTTACCCTGTGATATTCTCAAGTCACTAATGTCGTGTAAAGTGTCATTGAATTGTAGTAATATCGATAGAGTTTGAAGTCGGGGAAGATATTCACAGAGAAACGTCATTACTATTAGTATAGTAATAGAGTGCGAAGGCCATCATAAGAGTATTAGAACTATATCACGAGATATATCACTACATGGGACGTTGAATAATAAATATATCAGCTATATACGACGTTAAATAGGGTAAGGGAGTTCGTTAGGACCTGACAGGGAGGTATTAGGGGAATCATAGGACCTATCAGGCGAAAGAAATGGTCTATTATCAGAACCATAAGATCTAGGAGTAGCAAAGGATCTGTCAGATAACTCAGGATCCATATCAGAGAATCGATCAGACATTCTGTCAGAAGGTTTGTCAGATCCCTGACTGGATAACTTATCATTCAAGACTTGGTCAATGGAATAGGAATTGTTGACACTAGAAGAACCGCTTGAAGCAGAAGTGGATCTAGACCTGGCTTTAGGTTTCCTGGACACAGAACTAGATCTAGACAAGTTAGTGTAGTCAAGATCATCTTTTCTGAAATCATTTTCATAAGGATCCAAAAGATCAGAATTAATTGAGTTACTTAAGTTACTTGTGTTACTTGTATGTCTTAATTTAGTACCAGAAGATCTCCGACTAGGGACTCTTTTACCATAAGCAATGTATTGTGACGGTATTTGTGGGATAGAAATAGAATAATTTGTATCGTGATAAGACTTGATATTGAAAGTTCTCAAAAGCTTATTAGTGAGCTTATAGGATCTGTAAATGGTGGAATTATCAATAGAACAAAAATAATTCAAAGAATAGTTTAAGAAAAAAGGAGTTTTCGTGGGATAAGAAGCAACAGTAACCAATTCATAATTGAATTTAGTCAAATTATGAAACATATAATGAACAATATTATTCTTACCACTAGCACTATTAGCCATATTTAACATATTCATTGATAAAGGATTAATGAAAAGTCGAGATATAGGATCAATAAACCGAACTTCCAAATTGGTGAAATTGATATCAAGGTAATAATACGTCATTACCAAACATCCTTGACAATAAAATAACCACAATTTGATCAAGAAAAACCCTACATTAACAAGATTAAACATTGACATATCAAGGACTTTCACCAATAGACTATTCTC
The DNA here is from genome assembly GCA_030573955.1 of Yamadazyma triangularis. Lineage (NCBI taxonomy): Eukaryota > Fungi > Ascomycota > Pichiomycetes > Serinales > Debaryomycetaceae > Yamadazyma > Yamadazyma triangularis. The sequence continues at coordinate 140,840 of JAJMEC010000037.1, read as the reverse complement.
CACATTAGTCAAGACAATATAATATATCCAATAATTGAACAAGAACTTGACAAATTGGTCTTGTTTCTCATGTTTAACGTTTAATGCTTTTACTGTGAGTAATAGCGGGTACACAAAACAAGTGGAGAATGAAATTAAGGATAGTATTAAGGATAACATGAGTGGGAGTAGGGGAGTAGGAGTGGGAGTAGGGGAGTAGATCAATGTATCTATCAATATCAATACAAATACAAATACAAATAGACTCTCTCTTCTCTCTTTGGCTGCAACCTCACAAACTCAAGATATCAATCACTTTAAATAGTCTAATTACTTAAATAATATCTTTCAAAACTAAAAAATACCAATATCACAAACAAGAATAAAAACCTCAAATTTTCAATAATCATTTGAAACTTTTACATTCAACGGGTTTAAATTATATTGATGACTTAGTATTCCTGTTTAGTACAAACCTAAGCCCTAATAAGTCATGCTCGCTCGTAACCGCAGTAAACTAATTATAACTCCTTCGCCATTACAACACGACATGGATGAGACATGATGCCCAGATTCGATAGCCGATATGAGAAGGGATGAGAAGGCTTAGAGGGAGATGTAGGGGGATGTAGAGTGACGTAAGGTGGTGTAGGGAATAGGGAGTAGGGAGAAGGGAGAAGGGAGTACTGTTACAGAGTAGAATAGTGAAGTGTTTGACATAATTCAGTGAAACCCTCCAAAATCCACTTCAAAAGCAACTAAATTTTCTATTGCACATGGCTATTATGCTATACTATTATATTGTACTATTACAGAAGATTCTATTCCATTGTTGGATATTATTTGATAATGATAATTTAAGTTAGTTTGCTTTTTCACCTGTATTAAGGGGATGCGTCATGTCTAACTCCGATTGAGAGAGGTTTGACCAATGAGAGTCAGGATTGAATTATTTTGTGATTATTATTATATTTTATAGGTCATTGTATTTTATTATAATATTATTATAATGTGTTTGTTTGTGTTTGTTTGTGTTTGTTTGTGTTTGTTTGTGGTGTTTTCTTATCTGTCTTCTTATCCTTCCTTAGTCCTTCCCTCTCTCTCTCTCCCTCTCTCTTCCTCTTATCAAAGGTTTCGTATCGTGAGACTAGATTTTGGTTCTCGCACGCCCAACCGTTGAAAAATAGCAACCCTGAAACCTGCCGGTGTCAATTACCCTGTACTGATTTACGTGAATGTTATAAGGAAGTATGTTTGGAGGAATAGTTGGAGGAGTGGTTGGAGAATGGAAGTGTTTGGAGAATTGGTTGAAGAATGGAAGTGTTTGGAAGAGTGTTTTGACTCGGTTCTAGTGCCTTGGCTCTTGGCTGTTGGGTCGTTTCTGAGGTTGATTCTTTTACTATTTCTATTCTTGTTTGACTTCAAATCTAGAACTTGTTGTTTGAATTGTTAATGTTTCTGTTTATGGTTTTGTTGACCTTTTATGTTGTTTTTTTCTTCTTTCTTCTTTCTATTCTTCTTTCTATTCTTCTTTCTATTCTTCTTTCTTTTCTTGTTTCTTTTTCTTCTTTTCTTCTTTTCTTTTCTTCTCTCTCTTCTTCTTTTCCCTCTCCCTCTCTCTCTCTTCTTCTCTTCTCATTTTGCAACAACGCGACTCAACGCGTTATAAACATTTCATTACATCTTTACTTTCTACTTCCTACTTCTCCTTCTCCTTCTCCTTCTTCTCCTTCTTCTCCTCCCCTTATGGATCCACAATCACCTCAAAGTCCTCAGAGAAATGACGACGATCTCTTGGGTTTAGATCAACAAATTAAAATCACTAAAACTAATAAGGTCGCCAAAGTTGATCAAGATCGTTTATTAGGTAAAAATGGTTTACCTTATATTATAAATAACTATCATAAAGTTAATAAAACCATTAAAAAGAATGATAAAAATGCTAAAAATAACCGTCGTTCTAAAGAAGACGCTGAAATTGAAAACTTATCTTCTGTACTTCAATTTTATCAATTATGGTGTCATACATTATTTCCTAAAGCTAACTTTCAAGATTGTATTCAATTGATTAGAGGTGTGACTAATAGATCTCCTCAGTTAAAAATGTATAGACGTCAATTAATCGATCAAGAATTGCACAAACAAAGATCGGCTCAGGGAATAATTGATGTTTCATTCAATGAAATGCCTGGTTCTGAAGGTGAAGGTGAAGGTGAACTTCTTAATCAAAACCATGATAATGGTAATAATAATGATGATGATGATGATAATGATGATTGGATGGCACCTAGAAATCCCGGTAATGGTTTATTTGTTGATGAAAATGAAGACATTTATGGTGATTATCAAGATGCCAGATCAAATCAGGATGATGCCAGAACTAGTCACGAAGATACCAGATCAAACCAGGAAGATACCAGACCAAATCACGAAGATGCCAGTTCTAAAGATGTTCCTGATAACACTCCACAAGCACCTGCTCAACCTCAAAATCAAGAAAACGATGCTGAATCTGATCAAGAATTCTACCTGATGAATGATACTGATTTCCATCTTCCAAGCAAACCTCAAACTCCTCATCTTGAAGAAATTAATGATGCTGAAAATGATGAAGAGTATGAAATTATGAATGAAATGGGATTATAGATTTCATATATATATCTTTCTAAAGATCGAAATATTACTATAAATCTTAGAAATCAAATCATTGTCAAATTCAATTGGATTTGAACTGTCATTAAAGCAACCAATTAAATATCCTCCTGATCTTAAGTAAATTTCCATCTTATTTGATTTACTAGATTCACTTTTTTTAACCAATTTTGAATTATGTTTATAAAATGGCATTAAAATCCCATTATTATAAGCTGATTTATTATTAGGATCTTGATATTTAATTCCATAATCCGATTTAAAACTATTAAAATGAATGGCATTTTCAAATTTTAAGGATGGATGATTTGATCCATAACTTCCAATTATTCTGGTCATGGAATCATTCTCTTGATTTCCATTTTTAACCAATTTATCCATAAATCCAAAATTTTCAATTTCAATTTTATTTTCATGTGATGGCCAATAATTACTACTGATAGTAAATGGTTCAGCAGTTCTAATTTCTAAAATATAAACAAATTTGATCTTATAATTTATGGCTAATGTTTTACATATAATATTACCGGCTTTTTTAGTATTATCAATTTTACTTAATCTTTCCCAAATAAGTCGATTATTATTAGCCATATTATCCATAACACTTAATCGAGATAAATGTTTAAAATTATTGTCTTGTAAATAAGGTCCACCTGATCCATCTTTTTCAAATACTGTCATTAATGTTCCTCTACTAGTGGCACGTCCTAATTTCAATCTTAATTCATCTAATTCATTATTATCATTAAATTTGGGTTTAGTGGTTAAATTTTGTTGTAATTTTGATATGGGTGTATTTAAAATATCAGTAATAGATTTACTATGATCAATTAATTGATTAATTTGTTTTTGATTAAAATCGAGTTTATTACTAGAATCAAATATGGCTAATATTCCTATAATTTCATTATTTATCATTAACGGTACTCCACAATAAAACTTGATATAAGGTAAATTGTTGACAAAAGGATTATTACTAGTTCTCCAATCTTGACTAGCATCTAATAATAAAAAGTAATCCTTAGATAATATGGCATGACTATCAATTGATGCAATTCTAATCACTTCATTCATATCCAATAAACATTCATGTTTGAAAATGACCTTATTAGAACTGATCATTGATATGCTAACACCATGAACACTAAACTGGTCTCGAATTTGGCTAATGATCTTTTTAAATAATGGTTTCAAATCCCATTGTTTGACATTCAAATATTGATCTACAACTTTCTTTCTGGAAAGTTCATTATAACATTCTGGTGGTTGCATAAATTTGGTAGATTCAAGACATAATGGTTGAGGAAGTTTACTTAGATTTTGTTTCCCCTTAAATTGTTAGTAATTGTTATATAAATGGGATTAATTTTGTACATACATTAGAATAATTTTCTAAAAAATGAACCTTTGTCATTTCAATTGGAGTAATAATGGATTCCTTATAAGGAGAAATGAACCAAGAAGAATCTGAAGATCCTGAATCTTTCTTTGGTTTATTTCGATCATTATTTCTGACCAACATATTTTAAGGTTAAATTGTGATTGTACCTTTAGAGAGGTTATAAGTATGAGAATAGAGGTTACAAAGAGAGAGGAACTGAATGAAATTGGATTGAATTGGATTGAATTGAGACAGAATCACAAACACAACCACAACCACAACCAAAATCACATCCACAACCAAAATAATTCAACTATTATATATTGACTATACTTTAAGCATCTTCCATTGTAGTATCTTTTTTATCATTATTATGACTATTGTCATTATCTTTATCTTTATCTTGATCTTTATCTTTATCTTCTTGTATGGTTTCTAAGTTCAGATCTTGAGGTGGTTTGGATTCTCTTTCTTGTCTAGCTTTTTCTTCTTCTAAAGAGAGTCTTAAAGCCAATGCTAAATCAGGATCCATATTAGGATCGATCATATCACCACTACCACCACCACCACTACCAAATCCATCCATACCACCCATATCACCACCAGCTTCAAATCCTTCTTCAACCAAAATAGGAGATGTGGCTATAACTTCATATAATAAACGAGGACCTGGAGGTACAGTAACTAAATGACTATTATCATGATTATTTATAGCAGAATTGAATTTTTCTAATTTGGTGGAATTCACTGATTCTTCACCAAAATTTATAATATCAATAGCCACATTATTCTTTTTCATCTTTTTAGCCAATTTTTCTAAATCTTTTTCTGATTCATTAATAGGACTTCCAGCAAATATTATAATTCTTTGATTTTGAACCTTATTCTGACGATGTTTCAAAGCTAAAGCAGCTACTTGAATCCCACTTGAAAAATGGTTATCACCAAAAATCTTAGTTTCATGAGCTCCTGATAATATCTTCCCAAAATCAGTCGTCAATGTCGATAAGACTTGAGGTCCATTACCTCCATAAGCCATTAAACCCACGGTGTTCTCAGGATTAGAATTGATTTTATTCTGGAAAATATATTCCGTAGTAGATAATTGTGCTTCATATCTCGACGTTAAATAATCTTCATTCCTCATGTATTCGGAATTGTCGATTACTATCATTGTCGCCTCGAGAACCATATTGAATTGGTGATGTTTTGTTGGTGATGTTTTGTTAGTTAAATGATTGAGTTCTCGCCACCCACAAAGTTCGCGGATTGCAAAAGCCACTAAAAAAAACTATTAACTATGGCCATAACAAAGGCTCAGAAACAACGATTTATACGACAGTTTAAAAGCTTAAGTGATGAAAGATTAGAGTCTTTGGTGAGAGAGAGTAATACGATATGTAATTCGTGTGAGAATAAGATAAATAGAAGGGTGAATAAAGTGAGTGTTACGTTGTGGGATGTGAAGCTTAAGCATATACTTGAAGTAGAAAGACATCATAAGCCGACGATGAAGGGGTTATTGAAGGATGTGGAGGATGTTAAGAGGGGGGAAAAGGAGAAGGAATAGAGAGTAGTGATATTAATAATGAATATATAGGGTGATCTGTGGTGATGTTTATGAGTACTACTCAATAGGTAATGAGTATATTGATTATGAGTACTATTATAAGTTCTAATACGGATTATAAGTACTAATATTGATTATAAATACTAATATTGATTATAAATACTAAAACTAATCATGAAAACTAAAACTAATCATGAAAACTAAAACTAATCATGAAAACTAAAACTAATCATGAAAACTAAAACTAATCATGAAAACTAAAACTAATCATGAAAACTAAAACTAATCATGAAAACTAAAACTAATCATGAAAACTACTGATTATAAGTACTGCTCAATAGATAATGTACTATACTAATCATAAATACTTAATAATGAGTACTTAATAATGAATACTTCTCAATAATGAATACTTCTCAATAATGAATACTTCTCAATATTGAATACTTCTCAATATTGAATACTTCTCAATAGATGACTTAATAGATAATGAATAAAGTATATTTAGTGAGTAAATACTGCTTAATGGATAATGATCAAGTACTACTTCATAATCAATTACTACTCCATAGATAATGATCAAGTACAACTTTACTACTCAATATTGATTCTACTACTCCACTTCTACTACTTCCTCTACTCTCCTCTCAATGCTTAACATATATTCTAATAAATAATTTACGCCTCTTCAGGAATATCATCATGGAAATATTTCCCTTCAATAGTTGGTTTAATAACTCCTATTCTTATACAAAAATCACCAAATGGTTCATTTTCCATTCTTTCTAAACTCCATCTCTTAAATAATGGTTTCAAAATATCCAAGATTTCATCTTCCTTGATTGAATACCTATAAATCTTATTCAATCTTTGTCCATGATGTCCTCCTCCCAACATTAAATTATAAGCTCCATAAGCTTTACCAACTAAAGCTACTTCTGCAACCCAAGGTCTAGCACATCCATTAGGACATCCTGTCATTCTCATAATCACTGAATCATGTCTTAAACCATATTCTTCTAAAGCATTTTCTAATTTAGAAATCAATTCTGGTAAATATCTTTCTGATTCTGCCATGGCTAATCCACAAGTTGGGAATGCTACACAAGCAGCCGATGATAATCTTAATCCAGAAAAATCAGTATTATCCAATTTATATTCCTTTAATAATTGTTTAACATGATCAAGATCTTCATCATGAATATTAGAAACAAGAATATGTTGATTACCTGTTAATCTAAATTCTCCAGATCTTCCTCCACGTAAGTATTCAGCAATTTTCTTTAATCCAGTTTTCTGGGGTAATTCAGAAGTATCTTCAATTCTACCATTTTCAATAAAAGCAGTAAAATGATTCAAACCAAATTCATCCTTACACCATCCAAAATAATCAATATTAGATTTAATTTCAAATGGTTTAGCTTCTTCAAATTTATAACCTAATAATTCTTCAACTTTGGCTTTATAAACTTCAACTCCTAAATCATCAACAGTATACTTCAATCTAGCATGCTTTCTATTGGCTCTATCACCATTGTCTCTTTGAACCAACATAATCTTTTCACAAACAATATGGATTTGATCAGTTGGAATAAATCCAAATAAGGATCCTGTCCTTGGATAAGTCTTTTTATTGTTGTGTGTAGTACCCATACCACCACCAACTAATACATTAAATCCAATGACCTTATTATCTTCAACAATGGTAATTAATCCAATATCATGAGCATAAACATCAACATCATTATAAGGAGGAACTGTGATGACAATCTTGAACTTTCTAGGTAAATAAGTGGCTCCATACATTGGTTCATGATCAACCAAAGCATTTCCTGATACCAAAGTCTTTTTCTTTTTAGGTCCTCCTTTACGAGTTTCCCAAACATCTCTATCACCTGCTTTATCCCCTTCATCTTCACCTTCTAACCAAATCTCATGATAAGCTGTGGTTTCTGGTAATAAATGTTCAGAGATTAAAGTCCCAACTTTACTTATTTGGTCATGAACAGTGGCATTATGAGGTAATGCACTCAACATGACATTTCTATTAACATCACCACAAGCAGCTAAAGTATCCAATAATGTAGAATTCATACCTCTAATAGCAGGCTTCAAGTCATGTTTAACAATCCCATGAAGTTGGAAAGTGGCTCTAGTGGTCAATTTAAGGGTTCCATTACCTCTTTCATCAGCCAAATTATCTAATTTCAAGTATTGATCTGGTGTAGCTTTACCTCCAGGTAATCTTAATCTAACCATAAAAGCATAAGCTGGTTCCAAACCTTGAGCTTTTCTTTCGTCTCTAACATCACGATCATCTTGCATATAAATCCCATGGAATTTAGTCAATTGTTGATCAAATGCACTAATACTTCCTGTGGATTGATCTTTAAGTCCTTCAGCAATGGTTCCTCTTAAATAATCTGATCCAATTTTGATATCTTCATTAGTTACAGGTTTTGGTTCATCAGCACCTTCAAGATTACCAACTCCTAAACCTTCCCATAACTTAGGCATCCATTCATTTAATCCTGTGTTAAATCCATCAGTGTCTTGATCATCACCTAAACCTAAATCAGTTATAGTTTGGGCTCCATATAACTTAAATTTGTTGAAAAGATCTTTACCAGGTTTATTATAGTAATGTTTATCTTCCTTTCTGGGCCAATACTCGGAATCTCCCATACCAAAAGCAGTAAAATGAACTGAAGATAAATCTAAATCAACAGAGTTCTTTAAACCATCCCAAAATTGTTTACCATTGGTTGGGATTTCCCCTTGTCCTGAAGTAGAAGATACCAAAACAACATTGGTTTCAGTAGGTAAATCTTCAACTGATAAATCATCCATAGCCAAAGCAATAGATTTCAATCCTCTAGCGGTAGCTTGTCTATTAATTTTCTTAGCCACGGCTTCGGCATTACCACCATCGGAAGCAAAAGCAACTGTTAATGGAGGTCCTGATAATCCATGAACTAATTTACTAAATGAATCATCAGCAACTTTAGCTTGTTTTGATTTAGTTTGAGTATTACCAGTAGAAGTTAAGTTTCTGGATAATAAAGGATCTTTCTTAGCAAGTAATGAAAGTTTATTATCTTTATCCAAGAAGTCTTTTAATTGATTTCTCAAGTTAGAAGAATCTAATTTAAATCTTGTATGTTCATCTTCTGAAGTAGGATTATATCTGTATAATGGCCAATAACCAGTATCAACAGCCTTTTTTGTTTCCTTTAAAATGTTAAGAGTGTTATCGAATTCACTTTGATAAGGTAAATAAGCTAACACAATAGAAGGACCTTTGAATTGTTCAGCTTCAATAAATGCTTGTAATACTTGGGTATAAGAAGAATATATGGCGACTGAAGCTACATAACAATCACCATAATTCATAGCATATAACCCGACATCTTTTTTCCGATATCCATTTATGGTTTTGTCATTGATTTTATCATTATAAGGTTGATTATCAATAATTAACATGTTAACATTTTCACCAGAAGATATTAAATTATGAACTCCAGAAGAACCTAAATCATAAGACCAAGAATCAGATCCAATTAACCAATTAGAATCAAGTTTAAAGTATGATTTTAATGCTAAAATATCCGAACTTAATTTAGTAGAATCTGATTCTAATAATTTCAAGATTTTATCAATTAATACTTGATCGGAATTAGAATTAGATTTTGCTAATTGTAACCATTTAGATAAACTATCAATTAATTCCGAATTATCAATAGATTTAAATTCATTAGATTGAATTCCTTCATAAACCAAATCCATTAATGATTGTAAGTTTTCATGTTCAGATAAATATTTACCAAAACCAAATTCAGGATTAGATTTAGAACCTAAAGTTGAAGCATTAAATTCATTCAAGATATTCAAATTTGATGAACAAACTTGATTTAATAATTTCAAATAAGGTTCTTCTAATTTATAAGCACTTTCAATGGCAGATTTAGTATGATTTAAAGTTGATAATTGAGATTTAGAAATGATTTCAGTATCAAATTTACCAAAAGTTAAATTTTGAATTGGAGAATCAGAATTAATATTCTTTAATAAATAATCAATAGTTGTATCAACATCTTTATTAAAGCCAAAATAAGCCGAAATCAATTTAGAAAAATTCTTTAAATATTGATATTGAGCATAATCTTGGAAAAAATCCAATAATAAAGGATTGAAATTTTCACTAGGACTAGTAGTTTGTTGAATTACCGTCAAAGTTTCCACTGAAGAAGGAATTAAAGATAATAAATTTGCAAGTTTAAAAGGTTTATATAAATTAATTCCAATCAACAATACATTTTCTTTAGTAAACTTTTCCACTAAATTATCATCATTAACCAAACCTAAAAACAATACTGTATGAATAGGAGCTTTAGGTTTATTAACCACAGTAAAAGGACTAACATTAAATTTAACCAAAATTTCATCCACTGATAATTCTTTAACATTAGGTAATAGTATATTATTATCATTACCACTACCAAATAAAGACCAAGACAAATTTGGTTTAGAATAACTAGCAGGAATAATAAAATGAAATACTGATTTATTTAAATTAACAGCTAAATTATAACTGGCTTTAGTATTAATGATTAAATCATTATAGTTTTGAGATATCACTATAGGACAATTTAAATCTCTTAAATTGGTTATAATGGAAAAATCAAAGTTATTTAAATCAATATGATGAACCACAGGAGTTGATTTCAATTCACTTAATACCGGTAAACTTTTAAATAAAGTTTTTTCATTGGTAATGATTGTAGTTAATTCTTCACCAACCTTATCACTTATTAAAGAATAAGCATCATTATCAAGAACACTAGTATAATCCAAAGAAGCAGATGACTTTGTCAGTTTTGTGACATAGACATCTCCACCTACTTTATCGATTATATCAGTAACATAGGTTATAGCAGACATGGTGATAATAAAGAAAGAAAGGAAGAGAAAAAAAGATTATTATGAAATTAATCTATACTCATTGAGTGTTATTCCACGTGATATTTTGCAATCTGGGGCAGATTTTTGTGCGATATTGGGGTCGTGTCTTGGTCCATAAGTAATGGATATTTCCGGTACTATAATTGGTCAATGGGGAACAATGGCTGCAAACCGGGAGATAAAGGGTATTGGTGTTGGTGTTGGTGTTAGGGTTGGTGTTAAGGTTATTAGTACATTCTATTGAAAAAGGAATAATCTTTTAATGGAAATGTTTTTGGGTTGATTAAATTGTGTAGTTTTATTTCAGTTATTCTATTGTGGGATCATAAGACACCGAGGTTGAATGAGCTATGATAGTAACTTTCTGGTTCAACAGTGATTAGACAGTTATTAGACAGTGACTAGACAGTGACTAGAAAGTAACAACATACTAACAACATACTAACTATATACAGAATCATTAACAAGACATCCCTTATAATCTCCTTACACTCCTAAAAACCCTTTTCATCTAAAACTTCTCCTGTAATTGTATAAAGTTGTTACTATGGTCTGCTGAAATGTCTTATTATAAATACCAAAACCAAAACATTATCACATATATATTATCATTTTAAACATATTTAATCAATAATACACTTTTATGACAGTATAACAACTAATACATCTCATTCCTTCAAGTATTCTTCTCCTTTTGTCTAGGTATAAATTCCTTCCTATTTATAAAAAATGGCTGCGAAATATAGAAATCGCAAAAAAAGTAATCATTACATAACAATTGATTCAATTATACTTCTTTATTCTTCAAATTTACTACTTCTTCTTCATTACATTACAACACAATTACACACCAATATAAATTATCTAATAAGAATATCTAAAATAAGGATTTTGTCTATCAGTCAAATCGGCAAATTCCAGACCTGCCTTTTGAGGAACATCAATAGGATTCTTATCTCTTCTTTTATTTTCCCAGAAATAGGAAAACCAAAGTACTAACAAACATACAAGGGCTACAGTACCGAAAGTGGCAATGCAAATTTTAGCAGTTGTATAAGTTGGGGCTTCATTGGGTAAGAATGTTTGTGATCCTGAAAGGTTACCCACACAGTAAGCAATAAGAAAGATGGCATTGACAGTAGATTTCTTAGTCGATCCTACAGTATTAGTGGCAATACATGAAATAACACAGAAAAAAGCACATGGAGCCACAAAGTTAAGATTATAACCAGCAAACCGAGCCTTAGGTGTAGGTGAAAATGCCAACATATACTGACCCAAAAGAGCAATACACATACCTAAAACCCCCCAAACCATTCTGGATTTGTACCAAGAACTCAAAGATGCAATAGCAATACATCCCACAAGTTCAACCGCACCTGAAATCATTTGATATAATAAAGCATCGGTTTCGGAGTATCCAAAGTCTTCATGAAGAAGAATGGATCCAAAATTGGTAATTCCTCCATTTGGAATATTACTAGCAATGGAGAATACAGCAATAATCCAAGTGTTAACATCAGTAAGAGCTTCAATGAATTGATCTTTTTTAAAGTGCTTATTTCCAAATCCCTGTTGATTTTCCCGAATTCTTTCCACCACGTATTTTTTGTCTTCATCAGTTAAAAACCAGGCTTTAGCTGGGGAATCCGGCATATGGATTAAAATCATGATACCAAGAGAAATGGTTAAAACTCCTGAAATTATGAACACCAACTTCCACAGTTCAATAGAATGGTCATGAATAGCTAATCCGTAGGCCATACCAGATCCTAAAATAAGCCCTAACCCATTGAATGAGAACCAAAGAGCAACTCTTAAGTATGTTTCCAGTTTGGTATAGTATTGGGCTGTAAGCAACAGGAAACCGGGAGTAATTGAAGATTCAGCCATTCCAAGAATGGTTCTTAAAGCAATGAATCCCGGGTATTGTGCAACAGAATGTAAACAAAGAATAACCCCCCAGAAAACAACAAAACACCCAATAGTCTTTGCTAAAGGAAATTTTTGTAATGCTAAACTAGCAGGAAATTCAAAGAATAAGTATCCAATATAAAAAGCTGATCCAGTCCAACTATATTTATCACCAGTCATGTTTAAATCTTCTCTTAATCCCATAATAGAAGCATAAGAATTAGACAATTTATCTAAAAATTGAAAACAATATAATAAACTCATAAGTGGTAATAAAAACATATCGATTTTACGAACCAATTTTCTATCAATTTCTGGAGTTAATTCAACTCTTTCAGTTGCCAAACCTAATCTAGCAATTTCGTCACCATCATTTAAATTGATTTTTTTCCCTTGAATTTCAATTTCTTCGGGTGAATCTTCAATATCTCTAACTTCAGTAGTACCAGCTCCAGTCTTTTCATTACCAGAAGATACTGAGTTATTAGAAACCGAATGATTAGATTCGGAATAATTCAGTTGTGTTTCTTTTACAACCATTTTGTGTTAAACAACAATATTAAAACAACAATTTTAAAACAACAATTTTAAAACAACAATATTAAAACAACACTTTTAAAACAACAATGTAAAAATTCAATCAGTGAGAATTTCAATTACTTATACCTCTTTTCATGTTGACCCTTATTAACTTTAAGGTTGCAATGTAGGGCTGCTAGAGCCGCACTATAGATAGTGCAGCAATGCACAAAACGACAATCAAAGGGGAATTTAAGAAAAAACGCGGATCCCTATTACCGCATTCGGTAAAAGGACAGACCGGAACGGTATATGCAGGATTACAGATAACGGAAATGCGGAAATTCTAACCTTATCAGTGGAGGGACTAAGGCTGAAACAATAGTTCCTTTATCGATTATTATGAATCTGAGAGATAGCATGGAAGGTACTCTATTGGTTTTTGATAAGGGTGACATCATGGTGCGATATCAATATAAATATTTTATCTTGGAACGGGTTTTTTCTGGCAGTATTCCGGTTATTTCTTAACGATTTTACCGATAACAGATAATTGCCCCCACCAGTTTTAAGAAGTGATAATTACTTTTGTAGGGTAAAACCGGAAATGTGTCCGAATAGCCAGTAATAAATATCTACGAGGAAATTACATACAATTTGGATTTTGACTCTATTGAGGGAGGATAGTAGAGATGAAGTTGTTGAAAGTCCACTAGATATAAGTCAAAGTCCACTAGATATAAGTCAAAGTCCACTAGATATAAGTCAAAGTCCACTAGATATAAGTCAAAGTCCACTGGAGATAGGCATTAGCTACAGAATTTAATCACAAAATTCTTTCCCGTTAGAGACCATAATCGAAACGGTTGCTCTTGTGCAAAGGCTATCTTTAGGCATATTATCGGGTTCTGTGGGTTTATATGTCAGATTCGTCTGATTACATATATAACGTATGATTTGTTTCATCTTCTGTCTCTGTCATTAATAGTAACAAGATGCCCAAGTTCTTTGCACATCCTATAGTTTGTTTCTAAAATCATTATACTTCATCCACTTCACATCAAAGGCCAAAATTTCTCTAACCAAGACACGATTCCTCCCGGTGGCCAAGCTGGCTAAGGCGCGAGACTGTAATGAAACTTCAAGTAATCTTGAGATCGGGTGTTCGACTCACCCCCGGGAGAATCTTTTTTTACTTTTTCTTCATTCTTTTCTTTTTTCATATCGTCCTACATTGTTACATTACTTCTGAAAAACCCTCCAATACCATTTCTTTGTTTCTTTCTCTTTTCCACTCACCGAAATTCATCGTATCTCCTGCTTACAAACGCTCATACAATGCACGGCCCTTAATTGCGCACAGTTACCAAATCAGTAAAAACAATAAACTTTAAGTATTTGATAATTATCCCTTGTAGCAATAACTTGATAAGTTTCATAAGTTTTCATTAGTTTCATAATCATTATGGATGAAACAAATCCTTTGTTAAAGCCAAAGGTGGACGCTAATAATGCTGAATGGAATTTAGAACATGCAGCTAATGATGCTTATGAAGCATTAGTTGATGATAATATTGATGATGAAGAATTAGATGAGGATGCTTTATGGTTAAGGGAACAACGGAATAGTAATAGACTGATTCATTGGCTGAAGAGACCATCAATTATATTGATTGGAATAATCATATTTACATTTTCTTTTGCTATATTTGTTGGGGAATCCAATAGAAAGATCATCACCTTTAAATTAGCTTGTAATCTATTGATGATGAATTCATCTAAACCTTATTGTGATCCTAATGAAGTAGAAGTTGTGGTATCTAATTTGCAATTGTTTTATACTATCGGAACCAGTATAATGTCGATGATTGCCATGACACAAATTGGTAAATTATCTGATCTTTATGGGAGGAAATTATTCATTTCTATAATTATAGCTAATATTCTTATTGCTAGGACTTTTAAGTTAATATTAATGACTAGATTTGATTATTTAAAATTTGGATTGATGGTATTTTCTGAAATTATTGGAAGTTTCACTGGTGGTATGATGAATTTCATAGCTTTATTGAATTGTTATGTTTCTGATATTTCTGAACCTCATGAAAAATCATATTTCTTAGGAATTGGATTAGCATTTTTCTTTTCTGGGATTTCTTTAGGTCCCTTAATTGGTAATTTTATCAATTCATTGG
Organism: Yamadazyma triangularis; assembly: GCA_030573955.1. NCBI lineage: Eukaryota > Fungi > Ascomycota > Pichiomycetes > Serinales > Debaryomycetaceae > Yamadazyma > Yamadazyma triangularis. The sequence continues at coordinate 125,668 of JAJMEC010000037.1, read as the reverse complement.
CTAAAGATTTTAATAAATCCAAAACTTCAACTATAACAGATACTTCTACTTTCAATAATATTGATAAGAGTGAATTTATTACTATAAAATTTGAATTAATAGTATTTGCTTGTCTTTTATTATTTGCCATATTCTTTTTACCTGAATCAAGACCCGAAAAATCGAGATTGAAATCTAGAAGACAATCCAGTATAAATATTCAACAACAATCATCTTCAGTCTTTAGTTATTTCAATATTTTCCAACCATTAAAAATTCTTATTATTCCTCAAGATTTTAAACCTCCAAAGTATTCTAATGCTAAATTCTTCCGAGAAAGATTGGCAGTGTTCATTTTGATAATGTCTGATTGTTTTTTCAGTTCTATTGGAGCTACCTTATTGGAAATATTTGTTCTTTTTGGGTTTTTAAAATTAGGTTGGGATTCTAATAGTATTGGTTATCTTTTGACTGTAGGATGTGCTTGTAGAGCATTTGTGTTGATTATTTTGGCTCCTTTGGTAAATTATAAATTATTACAAAGAGTGTTTAAATTGAAACTAATGAAAAAACAATACGATATGATTGATTTTACAATTACTTTTGGTGGTCTTTTAATTGAAGGACTTTGTCTTTTTGGATTTGCATTTGTGAAAAATAATACTCAATTTTTCACTCTTTTAACCTTTTCATGTTTAGGATCACTTGTTAGTCCAACATTATCATCATCAATTGTTAAATATTATCCTGATTCTCAAACTGGGGAATTGTTTTCTGCTATTTCATTAGTGAAGAATATTTTGAATATTGTGTTTCCTATTGCCGTATTATCTATTTATAAAGAAGTACTTAAATTGAATCATCCAGGATTTGTATTTTTGTTTCTAGGATCGTTTGTTGGTATTTGTGCTGGTGGTATTTTAACCGCTAAAGCCTTGTTAGGGTTAAACTCAAACTCCGAACCCGAGGTATTATCTAGAACCAGTTCTTTTGTCATATCTAAAGCCAGTTCTTCTAGATCTAATTCTATAATTTCCAGATCCAATTCCTTCAGTGAAGGTTCTTCAGGTCTTATGAATGACCAAATAAGTCCACTAGCAAGAGGTGATTCTTTTAACAGTACTTATGATAAAAGACGTCCCAGTTTTTATCGCAATGGTTCTGATTTAGATCCATTACTGAAGTTTAATGATAAAATGAGGTCCAAGGATTCTAAATCTGATACTAAGACTAAGTAATATGGCTTATACCCGGTGGTTTTTTCAGTGGTTTTAATTCTTTAATAGAGTATTATATAGTTTTTAATTTTAATATGAGAATTCGCATTTAAATCTTGAAATCATTATTAATGATTGATTATTCAATAGCTTTGAGTATTGTTAAAGTTGTTGGAGGATTGACTGTTATATATATTGGAATTGTTATTGCTGTGAATTATATAACCAAAGATTATTCAACAGGATCTAAAGAGCCCAATCCTCAACCATCGCCAATCGAATCCAGATCAGTATCATCATCAGTATCACCAATAGTAAAACAAGATTTTTATTCTAATTTGAATAATAGTTCACAGTATTTAAGACGGGATAGTTTTTCATAGATGACGTGTCATTTATATTTCCCCAATGACTTATTAAAACCGTTAAGAGCAGTGGATTGTAAGTATTTAATTGGATTGCGGTTTGAAGACGTGTTTATTGTTGTTACGGTTATTTCTAATAAGGATGACATTGATAAGGTGAAACAGACCAATGATAGATTAGAAATCATTGGAACTGTCAGTGATGAGAATAATAAAGAAGAAGGATATTTTAATGTGTTTTATGATTATATCAATAATATTCCTTATGTTGTGAATGAAGGTGAGATTATAGTGATTATGTTCAATCCACCTAATTTTAATAATTTGGAATATTTTTCTATTAATCCGATTTTATTACAATCTATGGGACATTTGGAAACCAAAAAGTCTGATCAGGATTTATTACATGTAATGAACAATGGATATTTTTATCAAGAAACACCTTGTTCTATAGCTGATGAACGAATTCTTGATAATATTAATCTGGTATACAAAATAAGATTAGATATTGATAAACGTCATAGAAGAACTTCTAACAAATCCATTTCCTTGAAAAGTTTGGCATTTTTCATAATCAAATATATCAGTTATATCATGCAATGGATTATTATTTGTTTAATTCGAGGAATCAATTTCCCCATTGGTAAATATTGTTTGACAAATTTACATTTGTTTCGACAATTAGATTTAAGATTAAAACAAATCAATTATTTCCCCATACAATTTTTATGTTATTATGACAAAGATATTTTATACAAGAAGAATTTTGATTTATTAAAGAAATTTGAATTACCAATTTTTAATTCCAATTTAAATATTAATAATTCCAATTATATCAATTTATACAATTCTTTATGGTTAATTGTTAATGATGTTATGATTGGATTAACGGTGAAAAAGTATTTACTTGAACATCAACAAGAAATCATTGATTGGTTACAGTATGGAATTGATCATATATTATTTGGAGAATTATACAAGATGATTTCTTGGATATCATTTCATAATCCAGCAGGATTTAAATTAAACACGGAATTGAGTAGTTTTATTGGTGAATTATTTCTTTGGAGTTTAGAGTTTTGGAAATCAGTGATATTTCGAGTAATTAAATTGATTCCTATAAATTATGGAATTCCATTTTTATTATTTCTATGTAATTTAGGAATAACATTTTTAATTGGAATTTTGATTGATGCTTTTAATGTATTGACAATACATATCTATTGGTTTTATCAGACATCATCGAATATTTATAAGAAACAAATTAATGTATTGAAATCATTATTTCAATTATTTAGAGGGAAAAAATACAATACTTTAAGAAATCGGATTGATAATTTGAATAATTATGAATTACAACAACTGTTCACGGTATTTGAAGTAGATCAACTATTATTGGGGACATTATTATTCATTGTATTATCATTATTATTACCAACGGTATTTCTGTTTTATTTGACATTTTTCCTGTTACGATTAATGAGTATTATGGTATTAAATTTTATGGAAAACATATTAATTATTATAAACTTTTCTCCATTATTTGTTATTCTTTTGAAATTGAAAAATTCTAAACGATTACAAGGAGGAATCACCTTTAATTATCTTGCATCAAATCATAATCAAAGTTATTTACAGTTACAAAATAAATCTTTAACCTATAGAGAGATATTTGTTAACTATACATTATTATTTAAGAAACTGAAAAATTTCAAAACCTCTTTGCTTAACAGTTTCATAGGAGGTCATTTTATTCATTTGCATTATGATTATAATTTAAAGTTCCATTATTTAATGTTACCTAAGAATTATGATCAAACATTGATTGTGTGGAAGTATCTTTAGGCGTTGAATGTGGAAGTGTCTTTGAATCTTTTGAGGTATTTGCAGCAGGTATTCCTTTTGAGGTATTTTGCAGCAAAAAGATAACGAGATTATCAATATTAGATAGTATACTGAGAGCACATGACACATATATATACAAACATATACAAACATATATATCATATATTATATATTATATTATATATACAATACAGATACCTGACACTAGCGGCTATCTAAATAGGTTACGCGGATAATTGATATAATCAGAAAAATTATCAACTCTTTATCAACACTCTTTATCAACACTCTTCCCTTCACAATGAAAGTATTAAGTGAACAACAAGTCAGTAAAATATTAGAAAGAGCAGTTACTAAAGAAACTTTATTAACTAAGTTTCAACCAGAAATGTTAAGTGCATTACAAAACATTGAAACCAATCCTAAAGTCATTCCTCCAAGAACAGTAACTACATCCAATACTGAGGAGTGTGATTCTACTCATTTGTTTATGCCATGTATTGGTAATCACAAAGTAGGAATGAAATTGTTGACAGGAGGACCTTCCAATACCGCTAAAGGATTAGGATTTGTGGGGTCAATAGTGGTTATTGATGAATATGATGGAACATTAAAAGGAGTATTGAATGCTAAATCAATCACAGCATTTAGAACTGCTTTAGCTTCTAGTTTACCATTAACCAAAACATTTGACGTTGAAAATCCTCCCAGTAACTTGTTACCAGAACTTTCAGTTTTTGGTGTGGGATTACAGGCTTATTGGCATGTTAAATTAGCCCTTTTGTTGTATTCTCATATTAAAGTGGTTAATATTGTTAATAGAACTTTAACTAATGCTGAAAGTCTTGCTGAGAGATTGAGTTCTGAGTTTCCTACAGTCAAGATGAACCCCGTGGCAAGTGAAAATGAAGACTCGGTTAAAAAATGTGTACAAACATCTTCCATTATCTTTGGATGTTGTCCTTCAACATCTCCAGTGATAAAACATGATTATATCAATAAGGACCCACAGTACCCGAAATTTATGTCGTTAATCGGCTCCTTTAAGCCTCATATGATTGAATTGGACCTTAACTTCATTGCTACAGAGTTTGAGTCCACAAAAGTCATTGTAGACAATAAACACGATGCTTTAATAGAGTCAGGAGAGTTGATTCAAGGTGAAAAATCAGAATCTGATTTAGTCACTATTGCTGAATACCTCACAGGAAAAAATGTCGAAACAAAGTCTCCTAGTAATGTCGTGTGGCTGAAGATCGTGGGATTATCTATAATGGATATTACTGTGGCCAATGTGGTGTTATCAATGGCAGGAAATGATGGAGTTGTAGTGGAAGATTTTTAGATAGGTAAGGGTCGTGTATAGACCACTAGACCAAGAGTAGTGCGTTAACCGCTAGACCAAAAGGTCGCGCGCCAACAAATAAACGGTCCACCAAAAGTCGTGCACCTACACCAAAACCCTCTACTTTTCTCATTTATCGCAATTCTTCTTTCTGATAACAACAACAATGGCAAACTCAAAACAGTCACTCCTTGACAACGGTCACGAACGGTTTAAAGAAAGAAAAACTCCAACTCAAAGAGCAGTCACGGTTTTAAAATATGTGATTTTTTTGGCGGTTTTAGCGTATTTATTCGTCAGACCAACTCGATCTTTACATTCAGGAGTTGAATCCAACAACAAAAAGAATGTCATTTTTATGGTCACAGATGGAATGGGTCCAACTTCGTTATCATTGGCTCGTTCTTATAGGCAATTTAGAGACAATTTACCTATTAATGATGTGTTGACTTTAGATAAGCATTTAATTGGATCATCTAGAACTCGGTCTAGTTCTTCGTTAGTTACAGACTCGGCGGCTGGAGCCACGGCGTTTTCGTGTGGATTAAAATCGTATAATGGAGCCATTGGAGTTGGTCCAGATAAAGAGCCATGTGGAACGATTTTAGAAGCAATGAAGTTACAAGGATATTTAACTGGACTTGTAGTTACTACGAGAATAACTGATGCTACACCAGCGGCTTTTAGTTCTCATGTTGATTATCGGTTTCAGGAAGATTTAATTGCTGAACAACAATTAGGCGCTAGTCCTATTGGAAGAGTGGTTGATTTGATTCTTGGTGGAGGAAGATGTCATTTTTATGGATGTAGAAATGATGATCGGAATTTACTTCAAGAAGCTCAAGATAATGGAACTTGGAATTATGTTGGTGATAGAAAGCAATTTGATCAATTACAAAATGGTGATAATGTTACATTACCGCTTTTGGGGTTATTGGCAGACACAGATATTCCTTATGAAATAGATAGAAACCCAGAAAAGTATCCTTCATTAGCTGAAGAAGTGAAAGTGGCATTGAATTCTTTATCTAAAGCCACAGAAGATTCCGATCAGGGATTTTTCTTGTTGATTGAAGGATCAAGGATCGATCATGCTGGCCATCATAATGATCCTGCAGCTCAAGTTAGAGAAGTATTGGCTTATGATAAAGCTTTTGAAGAAGTTTTATCCTTTGTTGATAGTACTGATACAGATACTGTTGTGCTTTCTACTTCGGATCATGAAACCGGTGGTCTTGCTGCTTCCAGACAAGTATCACCTTCGTATCCGGACTATTTATGGTACCCAGAAGTATTATTCAATAGTTCACATTCTGGGGAGTATTTGGCTCATAAAGTAATGGCATCCAAGCCTAAAGATGTGGCTTTAGTAGATGATTTCATTAGTAATGAAATATTTGTTAAGGATATGGGAATTAACAATGCTAGTCCTGAAGAACTTGAAACCGTAAAACAAGCTTTAGGAAGTGAATCTCAATTGTTATACACGTTGAATAATATGATTTCAGTAAGATCACAAACTGGATGGACTACTCATGGTCATTCTGCTGTTGATGTTAACATCTATGCATACACCAATTCAGAAAATATTAGAAGTAAATTGTATTCTCCACTAGAAAATGAAGGGTTATTAGGTAATCATGAGAACATAGAGTTGGGACGGTTTATGGAAACATTTACTGGAGTTGATTTGGATAATATTAGTGAGATGGTTAAATCAATAGAGCATCATCCTGGACGGAATTTGAATGTGATGGTTCAAGAAGAAGGTGAAGATAAACTTGAACATGACATTGATGATCATGATGTATCATTTAGTTACTTTCATGAAGGAGTTTTCAAGGCTTTTAGGTGATTTAGAGGAGTAGATAATGAAATTTAATAGAGAAGTAGATAATGAAATGTCTAGTGATAATAAAGAGAAATTGATATCAATTCAAATGTCTAAGTGAAAGAGAAATAGATTTCAATTCAAATACCTTTAAGAGATAATAGAGAAAATATCAACTCAAATACCTTAGTGATAATAGAGAAACAATTCAATTAAAATACCTTTATATTAACTATTCACTACTTCCCATTAATCCACAACCATTTTCAAATCAGCCGAATAATCTTCTCTACATAATTTGGCTCTAACTTTCCCCCCAAACTTATAAAATGCAAAAGGAATAAATGCCATTACCACACATACAAATGCCAATAACCAACTTGCCCATTGAAATCCCATTCCTTCATACATTTGAGTAATAAACAATGGAAATACTGCTCCTCCAGTAGATCTTATAAATACTTTTGTTCCTAAAGCACTAGCAGCATATTTATGATAAGAATCCAAAAGATAATTATTCAAAGAATAGTACAATAACACCATTCCAAAGCCAAAGGCTAAACCTGATGAAGCTGGACCTACCCAAATGATATGATCAAACAGAGTAGCGCCAAAGATGAATAACGATATGGCAGGGAATGGAGACCCAATCATAGCACCAATTAGACGATCTTCTGGAACTGGAGTTCTTCTTCTGATCATTTTCCCGTATTGAGATTCAAGTATTGGTGTGATTAATAGAGCTATTAATGCACCAATTAGAATGGGGATATACATAAGACCTATTTTATCATCTTTGTAACCGTATAAGGTTCTAAAAACCACAGGATAAGCAAAGAAAAATGCATACAATAAAGCATAAATCATAGCAATAAAAGCACATATCAAGTCCAATACCGGTTCTTGAACGACGAACTTTAATGGTCTATAAAATACATCATTAATGATCTCGGAAACACTCATTGGAGTGGCTTCTTGTTCAGTCATGATTTTGTTGTTTCCAGTTTCTTTTCTTAATCGTTTAGCTTTATTCTTCAATATTACTGGAGCATAAGTCTCAGGAACAAAGAATATGGCTATCCACATAACACCAGCAAAAGCCATATTAACCCAAACCATCAAGTCGTACCTTCCAGTGTCTACACTGATGAATCCATTGACAACACCTCCCAAAACTGGCCCCGAGTAGGGACAGAAACTGAAGATAGCTATAGCCATTCCTCTGGTGGTATCATGAAGATCACATATACTGGCACCCACAATGGTCAAAGCTGAAGAACTGAAGCATCCACATAGAAATCGGGACACTAAAAGACCTCCTATATTAGGAGTCAATGCACAGGGGATGTTGAAAATGGTGTATAAACCATACGATACGATATAAGTGATTCTTCTACCGTATTGTTCCGACATGGGGGCCCATATTAAAGGACCTACAGAGAACCCTATAACCATCAATGACACGGAAAGTGTAGATACAACAGTCGATACATGGAATTTTTCATCTATAACCGGCAAACCACCGGCTAAACTGGAAGACCCATAAGCGGCTGATATCACAAGCATGGAAAGAATAAAGGTATACACACATCTTATAGACATAGACCAAGAAAAAGGGTTTTCGGGATCATTCGGTAAAAAAGTCACAAGTTCTATTTCCGGGTCTAGATTCCTATTACTCTTTTGTCTTCCTAAAGAAGTCAAAGTTTCCACCTTAACCAATCCGGTTTCTGTTTCTAATTGATACTCTTCGGGAAAGATGGGGTTTTCCACTGGAGGATGATTTATATCAGGAGGAGGTATATCTGATTCTAATCCATGAGAATGTAATGATTTAGCTGTTTCTGTGGGTCGAATGGGATTGTTATCTTCATAGAATGTAGTTGGATCTATATATGATTGGAAGTCACTTATATTGTCACTGTCATTGTTATTGTTACGATTAAATTCTTTTTCTTCATTAGTTTTGTAATCAGAAGTTTCTGAGAGTGATGAAGACATGTTTATAGTAATATTTCTTCTTCAATGTATTGCCGGATCTCCTGATGTATATATAGTAATAGGATTTTGCGGTCTAACGGAAAGCAAATCGGATACTTGGTCCGGATAGAAGAGGGATCCGGGTAATAGGGGCCGCGGGTCAAATTATCCGCGGTGTGTGCAGGATATAGGTTTTAAGTAGCCGGGTCCAGCCGCACGGGACCCGCAGAGGATCCGTAGAGGATCCGTAGGGGATCGGTAAAGGATCCCGAGAGGACCTGGAGAGGGCTCGTATGGACCCGGACAGGACTCGGACAGGACCCGGACAGGACTCGTACAGATCTCGTACAGATCTCGTATGGGACCCGGCCGAGATTCCGGTCTCGGATGTTACAACTACACCAATTTTATATTGACTATTTACTATCATCATCGTCCAAAGTTTGGTCCAACAGATAAACATTGGAAGGTGGAGTAGTTAAATTCCCTGATTGTGATGGATTTACTTGAGGATTTTGGACCTGCGATTGTAAATTTGGCAGAATCATTGAAGGATGAGATTGAATTCGAGGACTCAATCCATTATTTAACGTCGGAGGAGAATCTAATGGACTAAAGATATTTGGCAGAGTACTTAAATTTAATGGGTTTAAAAAATTCCCATTATCAAAGGGTTTAAATTCCGGTTCAAGGTGTTGATTAGGAGTAAAATCATTACTCCATAAATGGGAATTAGGTCCTGATACTGACCGAGTATGAGTCACGGAATCATTCCATAAATTAGGATACCTGTTTAAACTGGAAGTGCTTTGATTGTAATTGAAGTTCATCAATGAAGGGTTTATAAAGTCTTCATCTCCTGACCACATGGTGTTGGCATTATTGACGGGACCGTTATTGACGGGACCGTTATTGACAGGTAAATTACCCCCCACAAAGTCTTGATTGATTAGGTTTGGTGATGATGTCACTTTTGGAGCTGATAACATTGGGTTTAATGTAGCATTCTCTTGAATAGGGGAGTCAAATGGTGGAGTAGCGTAGTTTGTGAAATCGTCTTGTTGGGTGTAAATGTCACCAAAATAGTTGTTGAATGTGTCAGGAATGACGTTTACTGAAGGGGGAGCTGACGTATTAGAAGGGTTAACAACTGTTTGTGGTTGTGGTTGTGGTTGAGCTTGTGACTGTGGCTGAGATATAGTCCCAGACAACCCTGAATACCCTAAAGGTGACGTTGTTGGCTGCAAAGGATTATAATCAGTTCCTAAAGGATTCACTGACAATCCAGGAGATTGAACAGAAACTCCAGGACTTTGAATGAAGTGAGAATCAAGGGTTTTAGGTTGGGAATGAGATCTAAACCGTTTTTTCATCTTGGGTAAAGCATTATTATACCCACCAAATTGAATACTAGCATTGTATTCATTGTAGTAATTAGGAGTATAATTAGGATCAAGTGAAGTCTTTAATGTTTCCAAATTATGTTGAACATTAACATAATTTTTAAGTTCATTTCTGAAACTCATTCTCCAAGCATTATTAAATTCATTTAATTTATTAACTTCTTGTAATATTTCTTGTTGCCATTGAGGCATTACAGTAAATAATGAATCAAGAATATCCAAACCTTTTTGATTAATGGAATGATCTTTATTAAAACAAGAATCATTAAAATCATCAACTAAAACCTTTAAACTATCTAAAGTCTTGGTTACTTGTTTTTTACGAGATTTAAATGATTTCAACAGATCATCTTTTTCACTATTGGTTTGTTTTAAAGTATTAATTTCCAGCTTAATCCCATTGATTTCATGTTGAATTTGATATTCTTCAGTATCAAAATTATCTTCAAGTTGTAGTTTCCGAAGTTTTAAATTATCCAATTCATCATATAAATTCTGAAGATCAGTTTCATTAGTATTGACAAAATTTTTGACATTTTCTAGTTGATGAACTAATTTGGTCTTTTGATGTAGTAAATCTTCTTTAATCTTTTGATAATCTTTAACCACAGCTATCTTTTTATGTTGACCATTGACTTTCTCTTCATACACCGTTTGTAAGTGTTTCAATTGTGTTTGTAAATGATTTATCTCTTCAACATTCGACTGAGTATACTGAATAAACTCATTTTTCACCATTTTGAATTGACATTGGAAGTAATTAAGATACTTATTCAATACATTTTCATCATCCATCATCTTGATTTCATCACTACTAACTCGAGATAAATCAATATCTTCGGCGTCACACTTGGTCACTGGATTCCCCTCTTGTTCAAAAACTTCTAATTCATCCAATCCATCCCCCTGAGGCAATGTTTCAATAAATATAGCCGCCGATTGAGATCTAAAGTTAGTTATGGGGTTGATGGCAATCACTTGTATCTGATACAACTTATCTTCAAGTAAGTCATTAAACTTACAAGAAGTGCTGCTAACAGTCGCCACCTCCTTTTTATTGACCAAGAGTAAGAAAATCAAGTTTTCTTCTATTCTGGTTTGTATATCCCAATGAATGACCACGGAATCATTGGTGATGGCATCAACACAAATCGTAGGAATAAAGGGAATGTTGATGTTTAATTCTTCAACGATTTCCTCTATAGGTGTTTTTAGAAGCTGAAAACAACGGTATAATAACCAACACGCTGAAGGTACTACCGTTAGTAATAGTTCTAACATCATTTGAACGGGGGAGTTGATGGATTTAGACTGAGGGTATGTTTTTGCGGGTTGTTGAAATTTTTTTTTTTCAGTTTGAGATATTCACGTGATGAGATCTGGAGAAGGGGAGAGAAGAAGGGGAGAGAAGAGGAAGAGAAGAGGGAGGTTTCTGTAGATTTTAATTGATTTTGTGGACTTGTGTTTTTGTTGATTTTAATTTGTGTTTGTTGATTTTAATTTTAATTTGTTTTTGTGGATTTTAATTTGTGTTTGTGGATTCAGTTGTTTTTGTGGATTCAGTTGTTTTTGTGGATTTTAATTCTTTTTGTGGATTCAGTTGTTTTTCCAGATTCATCATTTTGCAAATTCTATTTGTTTTTCCAGATTCATCATTCTTTCACTATAAATCTCTATACTGTCTTCACTCTCCTCTCTCCTCTCTTCTGTCAAAGTTATCATTATGGCGCCAATTCCCCAATTAGGAATGTAAATGCGACTCCATCCCATAAATAGTCCTCAGTTTCCCCCTTGATCCCATTTTTTCAAACTATTTACTACCATTTACTACCAATAATGACTATTTCCGTCGAACAATTGATTTCTGAAGACAGATTCAATGATTGTGAAGATCTTGAAAAATATAACAAGTATTATTTACCTAAAATTGAAGCTTATAGAAAGAGATTAGCTGATGGTGTATTACCTCAATATGCTATAGAATTACCTAACGATACTGATACTTTAGTTAAACAACAATTTAATGCTTTAAAGTATTTATACGATGAAAAGCTTCTCACGGAAGAAGAATTTGCTATTACCGATTGTTCGGCAGTAGAATTGACGGGGAAAATAGCTGCTAAACACTATTCCTCAGTTCAAGTGTTTAAAGCTTTTGCTAAAAGAGCTACTATTTGTCACCAATTAACCAATTGTGCCATGGAATTGTTTGTCGATGAAGGTTTGGAAAGAGCCAAGTACTTGGATGAATACTTAGAAAAGAACGGTAAACCTATTGGTCCTTTACATGGATTACCAGTATCGTTAAAAGAACATATGTTTTATAAGAACAGAATCTGTCATGCTGGGTATGTCAATAGGATAGATTTTGTGGCTGAAAAACATGGAACCAATGCCCATATTCTTGAGAAATTAGGTGCTGTATTTTATATTAGAACTGCTCAACCCCAAACCATTATGCATTTGGATTCTGAAAATAACTACATTGGTTTCACCAGAAACCCTCATAACTTATCGTTATCTTCAGGAGGATCATCTTCAGGTGAAGGATCTTTGGTTGCTTTTGGAGGTTCTGGATTTGGAATTGGTACTGATATTGGAGGATCCATTAGAACTCCAGCTGCCTTTAGTGGGTGTCATGGATTGAGACCTACCACTAAAAGAGTGTCGTTACAAGGAGGCAGTTCTTCTCTTGCAGGATTAGAATGTGTTTTAGCCGTTGCTGGTCCATTATGTAGAACTATGGATGATATTGATTTTTGGATGGAAACTTATATTAACGGTGGTAAACCTTGGTTAAAAGATCAAGAAATTGTTCCTGTTCCATGGAGAAAAGTGGAAAAGCCAAAGTCTAGTGATTTGACTATTGCTGTTATGTATGATGATGGTTTGGTTAGAACCACACCTCCAATTAAACGGGCATTAAAGGAAACTGTAACTAAATTGAAAGCTGCTGGAGTCAATATCGTTGAATTTGATCCTATTGACACCAAATTGGCTTATGAAACTGTCAATCGTATGTACACTGCTGATGGGAACAAAAGCACTGGTAAGTTCTTAAATAAGTCTGGGGAACCCTTAACAGCCTTAACTAAATGGTTCTTGAACTTTGGTAATGGTAAGGAAGGAGTATCAGTGGAAGGACTTCATAAATTAAACTACACCAGAGATACTTTAAGACAAAAGTACACTGACTTTTTAACTGACAACAAGGTTGATTTCATATTGAGTCCTACTTATAATAACGTAGCTCCTCATCTTGAGGCTATATATAATTGGTCATACACTTCATTATTTAACATCTTAGATTTACCTACTTTAGTATTCCAAACAGGATTATACCAGGATCCTAAAGTTGACAAATGGGATGATTCTTTCAAGGATATTGATTTCAGAAGTGATTTGGAAAAGATCGAGTTATCGATGTATGATCCTGAGCAGTTCAAAGGAGCACCAATTGGACTCCAATTAAGTGGTAAACGGTTCAACGATGAAGAAGTTGTGGCCGCAGGAAAGACCATTGTGGATGTTTTGGGGGTTGATTTATTCAAAACTTATGTTTAGATAACCACTGATGATTTAGTTGTCATAGCGAGTAATATTAGTATACCATTGAATATAGACATTAGTAAAAACGAACCGTAGATCCAATTATCACTCCAAATACCACCACATTGTGACAATATCAAAATTCCTATACCTCCACATAGATTGTAAATCCCCGACACTGACCCCACAACATCATTAATCACGGAAATTAAACTCATACTGGTAATAACACTTCCTATTTGGGATATACCAATGAAACTTACAAGAATAAACGTAATAACGTTTCTAGGATCATCAGCATTCAACACACATATTAATAAGTTCCCTATAAGTCCAAAACCAGCCGAAGCTAACAAACAAGTTTGTCTACCAAACTTATCACTTAAAACCCCCCAAAAGGGAGACGAAATAAGTCCCATAGTTTGGGCCACTCCCGTTAAAATGGCTGCAAATATATATCCATCATAGCAATTAGCCTTGGAAGGAATATCAGAGTCACACTGACCAGAACGATGGAAGAAGTCATACACATACAAAGGAACAAATACAGCGATTTGAACCGAAGTAGATCGAGCCACAAACCCACCAGCACATGCTAATTGAGCATTGGAATCATGTCTAACATGATTAAAACCTTGACGTAACACTTCAAAGTACTTGGGATGAGAATTGGGAGATTGTGATTTCCCTCCATACAAAAATGACATCAGAATCAACCCAGAAAACAAAGAAAGACATCCAATAACCAAAAATGACATTTGCAATGCCAGAGCAGAAGATAAATCAAAATCAGTCAGCAACCGAACCGGTAAAGTTAAAAACAACGACACTGAGAAAATAGCCCCCAATCCTGAAGCCATCCCCACCATAGCCGCATAACGACTATTATTACCAACATTATTACCACTAGTAATACTTTGGTGTCTCCAGAAATAAACCCCAGACACTTTAAAGTCAGAATACACCAATTGACTCAACATCACTGGAACCATACTCATACAACTAGTGACTCCCAAGGCAAACAAAACACGAGGAATCACAAGCCCATACCACAGACTAAACGTCATCAGTCCATAAATAAAGAAAGAAGCAAATATCATCACAAACCCTCCCATAACAATGATTCGGGTCCCATTAAGCCATAATTGACTGTGATTGATCTTATCATGAAGAGTTCCAATTAACGGTGACATCACAATACACGTCAACTCATCAAACACTCCCAAAGTCCCTATAATCCTACCAATATGAGAATCATCTATTCCCAACACGTCAGTAATAAAAAATGGTTGTGATGATGTAAGGAACACAACAAAGGCAATACATGCAAATGCTGACAAATTAAACACTATGAGGTTTCTAACTTTATAATTGGAATAATACAAAGGCAGTGATGACACGGGAGCAATTCCTAAAGGGGAAGTTGATCCACTAGGTGAATTCAGTTCAGACATATTTTTTTTTTCCTTTTTCTTCTTTTATTGATGATATATTCCTAAAATAAAACTTCGGTTATAATATCGCAAAAGGTGCACATCCCTCCTCGGTGATAGAGTCCGTTTACGGAAATAACTGCGAAAAACGAATTTTAGATGAGAAAAGGTATTTTTGGCAAAAAATTCCTTTTTCCTGGAAAAACTTTTTTTTAGAGGGAAAAACGATGATTTAAATGACAGAAACGTAAAATTAACCCCTCAATTAGGCGCGCGGCTATTATTGACTGCAAATTATATAAACTGGAAGAAATCCCCCGTAATTTTTATGGACGTTGATTATTCTGTAGACAGCACTAAGGCTGAGACTAAGAGTGAACCTCAGGTAATTTCTAATGATGAATTACCGGATCCAGTTCCGGAAGAGATCTCTTTAGTTCAAGAAGTAGGATTTGTGGCGGTAGTTTGTTCAGCACAACTTTTACTTCAGAGTTGTTTGGCACAAACTATTCCTGTGGGACAAACTTTTGGGGTTCAGTTTGATATTTTAGAGTCGGCGGGAGAACAGGCGTGGCTCACGGCGTCGTTTGCGTTGGCGGTTCCGGCGTTGTTTTTGATATTTGGTCGAATAGGTGATATTTACGGGTATAAGTTGGTTTTCCTTCTGGGGTTTGTGGTTATGACTGCTAGTCAATTAGTATTGGGGTTTACGGCTTATACTCATTCCAAAGTGTTCTTTGATGTAATGAGAGCTATGCAGGGAGTAGGGTTTTCGTTGGCCATTCCTAACGCCATTGCTTTGATTGGTCACTATTACCCTGATTATTCGTCCAAAAAGAATATAGTCATGACGATATTTGGGTCAGTGGCACCTTTTGGTTTTGTGATTGGTTCCATTATTACCAGTGCTATTCACCAGACTATCTGGTGGGCATGGAGTTTCTGGATATCCACCATTGTTTGTTTCATTGTAACCGTTGCCGGGTACTATTTTATCCCTAAGCGTATAGGAACTAGTTCTACCACCAGGTTTGACTATTTGGGTGGTTTTTGTGGTGTTAACGGAATGTTTCTCTTTGTTTTAGCCTGGATTCAGGCTTCCAACGTTGGCTGGGATCAAGTCTACATCTACGTGTTGTTTATTATTGGTGGGTTGTTACTTATAGCCTTTTTTATAATTGAAACCAGAGTGTCCCACCCTTTACTTCCTCCAGCAGTGTATACTATCCCCTGGTTGTGTACTCTTGTATGCATTATGTGTGGTTGGGGAAGTTTTGGGATATGGTTAGTGTATTCTTTTAGAATGGGAGGTCAGTTGGACGGTTGGTCGAGTTTAGCTAATTCAGTTCAAACCATTCCTACTGCCATAGCCGGTGTAATAGCAGGATGTACTACAGCAGCCTTAACTCGTCGGCTTCCAACATCCTATCTTTTGCTTTTCGCCCTGTCGGCATATTTAATATCCCTTCTTCTAATCGCTACCAGACCTGTGGGACAGATTTATTGGAGCCAAAAGTTCGTCAGTTATATCTTTATGCCTTTTGGTATGGATATGAGTTTCCCCGTGGCAGCTTATGTATTATCCAATGCATTACCAAGTCACGATCAAGGGGTTGCTGGGTCCTTAATAGCCACCTTTGTCAACTATGCAATTGCCATTGGTTTATGTATGGCATTAACAGTAGAAACCTATGCTGCAAAAGGATTTGGCCCTCAATACTTGGAGGAAAATATCAGAAATGGTTTGTATATGGGAACAGGACTAGCAGGCTTGGCCTTTATCGCCGCCGTTATCTTTGTAGTATATGAACTGATAACCAAGAAGAAAAGTGTTGCTAAAGATAGTGCCTGATAATCGCACTCATTGGCTGCAAATTACCCAATACCATTGGTCATAGACACTGTCAAAATACCTGTCAAAATACCCAGACTTTGTGTTATAGTAACTTGTCTCAACACATAAACCTTAAACCTATCAGTGTACACTATTCATTTGTATATTCTTATCTTATCTGTGACGAAGTTATGGCTTTAGTTCCTTGTATTTGGCCACACGTGTGGTAATAATGCGTGGGTAATAAACTGGTAACACGAGGTGGTTGCCACGGTAATAATTTCAGATCAAAGAAAACAATTAATATTTATTTGCTTTTTCTCTATTTCATTATTTTTCTGTTCTTTTATTCTCTGTTTTCTTCTGCTTCCTTCTCTTTCTCTCTCTTCTTTTCTCCCTTATCAGCAATTCCTCATCAGCAATTCCACATCACCCATTCTTCTTTGTCGCGCAATGCTTTCTAGTTACACTTACGCAAGGATGAGCAAGTCATCTTCAGGTGGTTCTAGTGACGGTTCCTTACAAGAGTTGAGGAATAGTTTATATGAGGGAAAGACTCCGCCAGAGTCAGTGTTTGAAAATGAAGAATTAGTCAATGGTGATAATGATAGTGTGTTTGATCCCAGTGATTATAAACTCAAACGAAGTGACTCCAACACTTCTGTTTCCTACATTGATTTGAACAAGTTGGTGCAAGTTCCTGACTTTGACTTTGGTTTAGGTCTTGATCATGTTAGTGACAGTACAAGAAGAAAGTTTAACGATATGAAGATGAAGACAAAACATCGGTTTACTAAACTAAGAAATGAAACTCATCCTCGGGATTTGGCCAAGTATCAGGAAATTCTTAACCAAAGATTGAGTCAATTTGATGAAAGAATTCATAAGAATCTTGTTAGTTCATCTACAGAAAAGTTATTTTATGCTTTGGCTGTGTTTTCTGTAGCCACTTCTGGGTTTATTATTGGGAAGTATCCTCATTACTTCCATGTTTTCCATACCGGGTTGTTTTGTTTATTAATGCCTATTCGATTCTATTCCTATTTCAAGTTGTCATTTCAGTATTATTTGGCTGATTTGTGTTATTACGTTAACTTGTTGTTAATGTTATTTATTTGGGTTTGGCCAGAATCGGAATCGTTATTCATCTCAGCATTTTCTCTTAGTTTGGGGACTTTATGTTTTGCTGTCATTACGTGGAGAAATTCTTTGGTATTACATTCTATTGAAAAGACAACCTCCTCATTTATTCATGTAATGCCGCCAATTACCTTGTTTGTGTTGGTGCATGAACTCCCCAAAGATTTAGTTAATGAAAGGTTTCCTGCCATAGCTCAAATCAACGATTGGAGCTTTGTTAATGGAATCGTATGGACTTCTATCTATTATACCATTTGGCAAGTCAGTTATCATTACTTCATAACCATTAGAAAGAAGAGAGAAATTGAAAATGGTAGAGTTACTTCATTCACGTTTATGAAAAAGAAACAACAATCAACAGTTTTAGGAAAGTTTGTTAATTCTTTACCTTATAGTTGGATGCAAATTGCTGCTTTTACTTTGATTCAATTCTTTTATCAAATTTTGACTATGAGTTTTTGTCCTATTTGGTTTAAATATAAACACCTTTGTGGAGGATTTGTTTCATTTATATTCATCTGGGCTTCATATAATGGAGCTACTTACTATATTGATGTGTTTGGTAAACGATTTGAAAAAGAGGTGAAGAAATTACGTTCTGAAATTGATACTTTACAAGCCAAAGTTGATCACACTTCGCCTGGTGTTAAGTCAGAAGGAGGTGATCATCTGTCCAATGAGTACAACGATGTCTCCACCGATTACAACGATCATTCTACCAATTCCAACAATCACTCTCCCAATCCCAACAATGCTAAATAATCAATACCAATTGCATTTCAATTTCAACAATTTATGTCTTATGTTTTTATTTATTCAACTATATTATCTAATAAACTTTTAGAACATTGTCTATCATATATTAAACTTGTAGAATATATTTCTCTATCACCTAATAAACTTGTAGAATATATTTCTCTATATCACCTAATAAACTTCTACAACATTCTCTATCACCTAATAAACTTCTAAAATGTATCTTCCTTCTTCCTTCATATCTTCAATAACTTTACCAATATCTTTGATTTCTTCTCCCTTAGCTTTGGCTCCATTAATAACAATATCTGAAAGACATGCTGTAATATCAGGTACTGGCCATGTAGGACCACATAAGTAAAAAGCACCTTGTTTTTCTACAACAGCATCAGTTAAATCTTGAATACTTTCTCTGATTTTATCTTGAATATAAATCTTTTGTGGTTGATCTCTAGAGAAAGCAGCTCCAATATGAGTTAAGATACCAGAATCTTTATAAGCTTCCCATAATTCACCATAAAGATATTCTTCTTTTTTATGTCTAGATCCCATGTATAAGTATATTTCACCAATTTCAAATCCTTGTTCTTTTTGCCATACTTTTTCTTCAATGAAGGCTTTAAATGGTGCCAATCCTGTACCCAATCCTGACATGATAATTGGTTGTGCTGGAGATGGAGGTAATTTCATTACTGATGGTTTAACACTAACAACTAATTCATCACCAATAGATAAATCACTTAAATATTTAGAACAATGTCCCCATCTCTTTCTACCTTTAGAATCAGTCCAATCAACAACTACAACCAATAAATGAACTGCATTGTTGTGCATCTTTTGTGAAGAAGCAATGGAGTATTCTCTTCTTTTCAATGGAGCAATGAGTTTAATTAATTCTTCAAATGGTGGTCTAGCACTCTTAAACTCTTCTAAAATATCAAAATAAGTACAGAAATCAACTTCTTGTCTCTTTTTCAAATCAGCAGCTCCTTCTGAACCTCCTAATTTATTTAATTGTTCTTTATCTTTATCATCAGTAGCATATTCAGCTAAAGCTTCATAAAATCTTTTAGGTGGTTTACCTAAGAAATCGGCATTTTCGGTTAATGATTGACTAACAGTACGAATATCCATAACTGAAGCATCATCTTTGTTAGTTACTTCAACTATAGCATTGGCATCAATACCATAAAAGTTAATGAATTCAGCTACATCTTCAGGATGATTACGTCCATGAATTCCTAATGCTTCTCCAATACTATAAGTTAATCCTGTACCAGTAGTATCAAATTCGATATGGAATATATTACGAGAATATTCATCAGGAGTTAATCTAACGTTTTCTTTAACTTTAACCACAAAGTTTTCCACCGGTAAATCTGGTCTTAAATCTTGTTTAACGTCATAAGCTTCTTTAAACGTTAATTTACTTGCCAAATCAATGTATTGAGAGTATTTAGCTTCTTCTTCAGCTTCATTCAAGTTACGAGGATTAGGATAGAATGAAGTTTCTTGAGGGAAATAAGGTAAATCAACAGGTTCTTCTTCACCACCTTCTTCATTTTTCTTTTCATCTTTCTTTTCATCTTCTTTAGGTTCTTCTACTTTAGTCCAATCATCATTTGGTTTAATATCTTTTAAAGCACCTTTTTCATAAACACTTGTAACAAAAGTATCTAAAACAGCCCCTAATAATTCAAACCGATTCCCATTAGCTTGTAACAATTTACTAGTAATAAGAGATCCTAATTGTGGATAAGCATACAGCCAAAAAGCCACTTGGATCAAGAAATCTTTAGTAAACCCTTTAGTAGAATCATTTAAAGATTCTAATTCTTCAACCACAGAAAAGTCAATTACCACTAAAGAGTTGTGGTTTTCTACTAAAGCCCGTTTAAATTCTGAAGGTAATTTACTAGCAAACTCTTCAGTATTTTCAATCTTCTTTTCATGACCTAATAAGATAGTAGAACCAGGTTTAGCAGTAGCCAAGATATCATAGCCTGATAATAACGAAACATTTTCAATGACTACAACATCAGCACTATCAATTTGATTCAAATTAGGAGATTTAGCATCAGTAGAAATAAGTTGAGATTGGAATACACCACCTAATTTACCATTATCGAATTTAGTTCTAACAGAAACAGTTTTGGAGTCATCCAATGATAATGATAAAGCTAATTTATTAGCAGTTTCAAGGAAATCACCATTATCATTACCCCAAAACACATAATTCCCCTTAGGACAAGAATTGGCAGTAATATTACCACTAGATACACCAGAACTAGCATCATTTAAAACAAGTTTTGGATCTAAATCTTCAATATAAGAACCAATAACTTTAGTAATGGTTACAGGAGTCCATTGGAAATCAAATGGATAATCAAAAGATTCAATAACAAATCTATTATAAACACCATTCATAAATAATGAAGCAGAAACATTACTTTTAAGTGGACTTTCAGGAGATGATAATACCACTAATTTCCCAGTAGTTTTAGGAAGAATTCTCGTGAAAGCATCAAAGTTAAATGGTAAAGGAACTCTAACTTTAACCAACCCCACTTTAACATAATCACTAATCTTGGACACAACTTGAGACATTCTAGTAGCTTCATTAGTACCATAAGCCACAAAAACAACTTCAGGTCTAACATGACCTTCATATTCAAATGGAGCATAATCACAACCAGTTAATTTATTCAATTTAATCAATGCATAATTAACCAATTCTTGTAAGTCCAAAGATTCAATATCACTATCAGCCAACAAATCCTGGTACAATTTACCCAAATCAGCCACAGAAGCCACCTGATTAAACTTAGTAAACGTCTTACAAGAATCCATACCTTCAAAGCCAAATATACTAGGTTTACCAGTCAAAGCAGCCAAGTATTGATTCAATACCGTCAAGTGTTGAAGCTCAACTCCACTATAACCATTAACCGGAGTCAACACAGGATAATTCAATGCACTCGCCAATGATAACACCAGAGAATAGTTGGAAACCAAACTATTACTACCATCATCATAATCAATAGCAGACACATTCAATGCCAAAGGTAAACTAACACTTCTTTGAGCCCCCTTTAACACTGGAAACATATACTTTAACCCGTTTAAACCTATCATAGACCCAATCGGCTTACCATCAGTACCTTTCTTACTAAAGTATCCTAATATACTATTAGCCGCCCCAGATCTTACCTGGAGTTTATGTAATAAAGGAACCACACCGAATGAGTTCTGACGATTATAATAGTTTAACCACGTTTGTAAATGACTGTCGACCAAGTCATCGGACCCAATAGTGTCATAACTAAAGATTTTAGTCAGAATAGAAAACACAGCTTGGTTAATGATAGTGATAGGAGAGGTATAACAATTGGAAGTAATAGCACCAGGATCCACCACATTATCGAAGGGATTAAGTTTCAAATGGTGGGCCAAATTAGGTTCCACTTTAACACTAGTGGCGGAAGAGTTTGACGGTGATACCGTCAGACCTAAAGCATGAGGAGCCATAATGAATAAAGAAGAGAAGAGAGAAGAGAAGAATGTGAAATCAAATTGGTATTGGGTGAGGTCACGTGAAAAGATGAAATCGGTAATCATGTGGCGCGGAAGGTGAGTTTCGCGTGCTTTTCACGTGGGATAAGGTATCTTTTTGTGGAGTGAACTTCTTTTCCCTCCCCTTTTGTGGCTCACAAACACAAAAAGAAGTCCACAAAAAGAAGTCCACAAAATCATAATGTTCAGATCAATTACCAGGGCAATGACAAGACTCCGGCCCAGCATCCGGCCTAAAACCCTCGTCTTTGGTACCGGATTCACATTGGTCGGGTTTGGTTTAGGCCAAATGACTCCAATATTCCCCTTCCAGGACCTGTACCAAGACCAAGACCCGCACCAAGACCAAGACCCCAGCACCTCACCCCTCCAACAGCCAATGCGCTACGCCGACGACGACCAATTCTCCCGCGCTCTTACCGCCATCATCGACATAGTTGGAACCAACAATGTCTCTCGGGACGACCAACACCTCCAATCAGTATCAGATCTATTCTTCAGTACCCATCATCCGCCCAAACCGGAACTTCAGCGACCCAAAGCCATTGTTAGTCCTAAAACCACTCAAGAAGTGTCACAAATCGCGGCAATAGCTCACAAATATCGGGTCCCTATTGTGGCCAATTCAGGAATGACTTCCCTCGAGGGCCACACTATGCACACCAGAGGTCCCAATAGCATCGCGGTATCATTCGCACGGATGGACGACGTAATTGAATTCCATCCGCACGACCTCGACGTAACTCTACAGCCAGGCGTGGGCTGGCAGGATTTAGATGAGTATCTTCAGGAACATGGACCCCATTTAATGTTTGGACCTGACCCGGGAATGGGGGCTACTATTGGTGGTATGATTGCTTCGTCAGCTAGTGGAACTAATGCTTATAAATATGGAACTATGAAGGAGAATGTGGTTAATCTTACTGTGGTTTTAGCTGATGGAACCATAGTTAAAACAAGACAAAGACCTCGTAAAACCAGTGGTGGGTATGATTTGACCCGACTTTTCATTGGTCTGGAAGGAACTTTAGGTCTAATAACAGAAGCCACCGTTAAACTTCAAGTTAAACCTCAGTATGAATCAGTTAGTATTGCTAGTTTTGATACCATTAAAGATGCTACATCAATGGCAGCAGAAATAGTTGCTAAAAGTGGTCTTCAATTGAATGCCATTGAGATTGTGGACAAAACTATGGTTTCTTTTGTGAATAATCATGGAAATGTAGTTGATACTCAGGGTAAAAAGAAACACTTTATTGAAAGTCCTTCACTTTTAATGAAGATTGGAGGTCCTTCTTCAGGATCTATTGATGAACAGGTTTCATTAATGAGACAAATAGCTAAAAGCAACAATTCCACCAACTTTGAGCTTTCTCATGATGAAGATGAAAAGCTTCTTCTATGGGGAGCTAGAAGAAATGGACTTTGGTCAACTATAGATCATGGAAAGACTATTCTAGAAGATGGAGATGATGTTCAAGTATGGACGACCGACATTGCAGTACCTCTTTCCAACGTTTCCCAGGTCATTTCTGATACTCATAACGATCTAAATCAATCAGGATTTCAAGACCAATTTGCAACCATGGGCCACATAGGAGACGGAAACTGTCACTTTTTGATCGTCTACAACACAAAAAACTATGGTAAAGTCCAACAGGCAGTCGATAGAATGGTTTACCGAGCTTTGCAGTATCAAGGAACATGTAGTGGAGAACATGGAGTAGGGATAGGCAAAAGAAAGTACTTGATTGCCGAATTAGGAAGTCAAGCTGTGGATCTCATGAGACACATTAAATTTCTGTTAGATCCTCGGGGGATTCTCAATCCTGATAAGATATTTGCTTTAGATACCAATGATGATTTGGATGACCTTTTACAAAAGGGAATAAAGGAACAGGGTTGGTGTTAGGAAGTAGATGTTGATAGGTAATGGACGTGGACACGACTTTTTTCATTAAATTCTCTTCTCATTTTCATTTTCATTTCTCATTTCTCATTTCTCATTGATTTTCTCATTTTCTCATTTTCTCACTAAATTTCTTCACTTTTCACTTTTCACATCACTGAAAATTTTCAATGTTTAAACGAATCCCTGGAGTGCTCAGGCACTACTCCACAAAAAACAATCACATTGATTTCCTCTCCAAGTATTACAACCCCGAACTCCTTGAAAGTATAAAAATCACCGAATCTTTAGTTCATCCTAAAGACTTATTAACAGTATCAAAACAAGGACCTATAGGAAAGTCGAAATTCGCACCAGATCCAAGTCAAGATTACACCAAAACCGACCCAGAATGGGACGAACCTATAATATATCCTAACCAACCACAAAACAAAACCCCTTACCCTAGAATCCCCCAAATCGCTGCTCCTGATAGATCAGATTTAAAGCTTAGATTCACCCCAGTGGCACAAAGACAAAAGTCTACTGTTAAAACTAGTAGACAAATCCTGGAAGGATTAGCTAAACTTACAGGATTAGATCAAAGATTCATTTCCAGTCTTTATGTTCGGCCTATTGTGATGAAAAGAGTTAGTTGTCAAACGTCAAAGGGGAAAATTCCTAATTTTTATGCTTTAACTGTTGTAGGTAATAGAAATGGAATGATTGGTTTAGGTGAAGGAAAGAGTAGAGATGGTATGAGAACAGCATTAGTAAAAGCTCATTGGAATGCGGTAAAAAATTTAACCCCAATACAAATGTATGAGAATAGAACCATTTTAGGGAATATTGAACACAAATATCACGCCGTAAAGTTATTTTTGAAGTCAGCTCCAGCAGGGTTTGGACTTCGAGTTAATTCTAATATCTTTGAAATCTGTCAAGCTGCAGGAATTAAAGATTTAGGGGGTAAAGTGTACAAATCCAGAAACCCTATGAATGTGGTTAAAGGGTTTGTGGAAGCTTTAACTCAACAAAGATCTATTGAGGATTTAGCTGCTGGAAGAGGAAAGAAGTTGGTTGATTTGAGGAAGGTGTATTATTCTTCGTAGTGTAAATAGAATGAACCGAAGGCGAGGTAACAAACTTTATATATCACAGTAATAAACTTCGTATTGTCGCAGTTTCTATTAGTAACACGGCTAATAAACTTCTCTTCTCCTTCTACTACCACCCCTTCTCGGTAATAATCTTCTCATGTCGCACTGTCTCCTGGCAATAATAATTCTGTCTCCTTATGGTCGCGCTATCTCTATCGCTATTCTCCCTGTGTCTCACTGTCTCTGTGTCTCTCACTGTCTCACTCTCTGTAACTCTCTCCCTCACTCTCTGTAACTCTCACTCTTCACACTCTTCTCGTCATCATTTCGCATCCCATTCTTTATCACAATGGTCGTCGATACTACCTACTACGACTTACTAAACCTAACCCCCGATGCTACTGCTCTCGATATAAAGAAAGCCTACAGAAAAGCTGCCATTAAACTTCATCCTGATAAAAACCCCAATGATCCTCAAGCAGCGGCAAAATTCCAAGAAGTTGGAGAAGCTTATCAAGTATTGTCTGATGAATCATTAAGGACAAAGTATGATAAGTATGGGAAACAAGAATCCATGCCTTCTGAAGGTTTTGAGGACCCAGCGGAGTTTTTCTCTATCATTTTTGGTGGTAATGCATTCAATGATTGGATTGGTGAGTTATCATTGATTCAAGAATTGACTAAAAGTGCTGAGCTTTCAGGATATGGTGATGAAGGTAAGGAGAAGGAGAAGGAAAAGGGGGAGAAGGAAAAGGGGCAGAAGGAAAAGGAGGAAAAGACAGAAACAACTGGTGACAAAGCTAAACTCTTTCTAGAAGATGGAAATGTTCAAGACACCGACAACAACAACGACAACAACAACAACAACACCCAAACAACCCAAACAACCCAAAGCAAAGATCCTCAAGCCAAAGAACTAACTAAAGAAGAAGCTGAAGAACAAAAACGTAAAGCTGAACTCGAAAAATTCGAAGAAGAATGCCGTTTAAAGAAAATAGATATGAGAAATGATTTAACCAAGAAATTGATTGATAAACTTTCCTTATTTACTGAAACTGATATGAAACCTGATGTTGAAAATTCCTTTAAACAAAAGATCTTTTATGAAGCTGAATCCTTAAAAATGGAAAGTTTTGGTCTTGAAATTTTACATACTATAGGGTCTATTTATATCCTTAAACTGAAAATATTCTTAAAAAGTCAAACATTTTTAGGATTTGGTGGGTTATGGTGGTCAGTTAAAGAAAAAAGTGGTGTGGTTAAAGATACTTTTAAAACCATAAGTAGTGCTTTAGATGCTCAACTGACTATGCAAGAATATACCAAAATGCAAGAAGATAATGATTTCCATGCTAAAAAGGATGCCGAAGAAGAAGCTAAAGCTAAAGATGAACTTGCTAGGTTAGAAGAAAGAATTGAACAAATCAAACTTGAACAAGAAAATCGTGCTAAAGCTAAACAAACTTCACAATCACCTCAACCAAAGGATAAAGATTCTAAAGAATCTGAAACTTCTCAACCAGAACAAGAACCAGAAAAACATACTCCAGAAGAGTTGGCGGAAATGGAAAAGTATCTTATGGGTAAGGTTCTTGCCGCAGCATGGTCAGGATCAAAGTTTGAAATCCAATCTACTATTAGAGGAGTTTGTGATGGTATTTTATATGATAAAGAAGTCCCATTAGAGAAACGAGTAGCGAGAGCTAAAGGATTAACTTTAATAGGAAGTGTATTTAAAGCAGCATCTAGAACTGAAGCAGAGGATGAAGAAGCTAGAGTATTTGAAGAGTTGGTAGCTGAAGCATCTAAGAAACGGCAAAAACATAAACCTGAAGCTAAGCCAGAGGCTAAATCTGAAGAGAAGTGATAATATAAGAGATAAATAGATGTAGATAGATAAGAATGTAGAGATGATAATGTGAGTGAGTGATGTGAGTTACTTGTAACTTGTTTATAAAGTAATTGTTAACCTATAGTTTTATAGTGTAAGTTGTAACTTATAATGTAACTTATAATGTTAGTGCTATAGTGTTATAGTGTTATAGTCTCAGTCTTATAGTCTAACCTATAGTTTAACTTATACACTATAAGTAAGTGAATGTATCTCATATTTCATAACTTGAGAACATATAACTAGTGATATCAATGATAATGTAAATGGATGTAATTGATCAGTACTAATGTAAGTGATTACACATAATCTAAGTGATTATGTAACTTATAATGTCTCATAATGTAACTCAATTACAATACAAAATAAACTCAACTAAATCATTCAAATGTATCTCATAATGCATTCATTATCGAACATATAATGTCATAATTTAACACATAATCTATTAATGTAACTCATAACATCTTACTGCAACTCATAACATCTTACTGCAACTCATAACATCTTACTGCAACTCATAACATCTTACTACAACTCATAACATCTTACTACAACTCATAATGTATTAATACAACTCACATTATCTTACTACAACTCATAATGTAATCCATACCAATTCATATACTTCTGTGTTCTGTCAAATTGTCTCATTCCTCTCGTTCCTTCTCTCTTCTCACTCTCTATAATGACAGGAAGATCTTCTATTCTCCACAAAAGACCTTCACAGTCTCCACAACGTGATTCATGTACCAATTCTAACTACTACAACTTCCACGTTAACCATACAGATTTAAATCTTGATGTTTCTTTCGATAAAAAGTCCTTAAGTGGTTGTGTTAGTTATACTTTAACTCGCAAAGTTGATTGTGACTCCCTTGTGTTGGATACTTCCTATTTGTCGATAAAAGGTGTCAAAGTCAACGATAAAACTGTCGATTATACATTCGAAAACAGACAGGAACCTTATGGATCACCTTTAATCATTCCTTTACATCATACTGATGATATAATTGTCACTATTGATTATAGTACTACTGACAAGTGTACGGCATTACAGTTCATTCAAGGTGATACGGGTCCATTTTTATTCTCCCAATGTCAGCCAATTCATGCCAGAAGTATGTTTCCTTGTTTTGATACTCCTGGTGTCAAATCTTCCTTTGATATGACAGTTAGATCTCCATTACCGGTTTTGATGTCAGGAAGACCTGTTGAAAACAATGCCAACTCCAATTCCAC
The DNA here is from genome assembly GCA_030573955.1 of Yamadazyma triangularis. NCBI lineage: Eukaryota > Fungi > Ascomycota > Pichiomycetes > Serinales > Debaryomycetaceae > Yamadazyma > Yamadazyma triangularis. The sequence goes on along the minus strand of JAJMEC010000037.1, from coordinate 97,297 downwards.
TGGTGAATACAAATTTCATCAACCTATTCCTATTCCATCATATTTGGTAGCTATTTCTTCAGGTAATTTGGTTAGTGAACCCATTGGACCTCGGTCTTTAGTGTATTCAGAACCTCCTTATATTGGTGATTGTAAATGGGAATTTGAAAACGATATGGAAGATTTCATAAAAGTTGCAGAGAAAATGATTTTTGATTATGAATGGTTAAATTATGATGTATTGATTTTACCTTCTAATTTCCCTTATGGAGGAATGGAGAATCCTAATATCACTTTTGCTACTCCTACTATTGTATGTAAAGATAGATCTCAAGTTAAAGTCATGGCTCATGAATTAGCTCATTCTTGGGCTGGGAACTTGGTGACTAACTGTTCATGGTCTCATTTTTGGCTTAATGAAGGTTGGACGGTTTACATTGAAAGAAGAATTTTAGGAGCTGTAGCTGAACTTAATGCTAAAAGATCAGGTAAATCTGATCCTGCTGGTTATGGTGAACAATATAGACATTTTGCTGCTGCTAGAGATTGGGATGCTCTTGTAGACAATGTTAAAAGTATGGATCCTTCTCATTCCTGTTTAGTATGGGACTTGTCTGGTAATAAAGATCCTGATGATTTTTATTCTCGAGTTCCTTATGATAAAGGTTTCACATTTTTGTTTTATTTAGAGCAAGAACTTGGTGGTATTGAACAATTTGATCCTTTTATTAAACATTATTTTAAAAAGTTTCGTTATCAATCTCTTGATAGTTTCCAATTTGTTGATGAATTATATGAGTTTTATACTCCTAAAGGTAAACTTGAAGTATTAGATTCAATTGATTTTGATCAATGGCTTTTTGGAACTGGTTTACCATATACTCCAAAATTCGATACTAGTTTAATTGATCAATGTACTACTTTGGCTACCAAATGGATTAATGCATTAAAGGTAAAAGACTTATCCCAATTTTCTCCTAATGACATTAAATCTATGGATCCAAATCAACACTTGGAATTTATTGAAAGTTTAACCAAACAATTACAAGATATTGATGTTGATGTTGATGTTGAATTGATTAGAAAGTTTGTTGATATTTACCCCGGATTTTTGACCACACATAATGCCGAAATCAAATTCACAGTTAATAAGTTGTTAATCAAGTATGGAAACTACACTAGCAAAGATGATGTTGTCATTAACTTTACTAATTGGTTAGGATCAGTAGGTAGAATGAAGTATGTTAGACCAGGATACAAATTATTACTTCAATACTTTGATAAACAATTTGCCATTGATACATTCAAACACTATGAACAATTCTATCATCCAATCTGTAAAACCATGGTTAAAAGAGATTTAGGATGTTAAAAACGTTTATTCTCTATATAAATGGATAGATGTATATAGATTTAATTATATCACACAAAAGATTACAAATGATTATTATGTACTACAACTACAGTTACAGTTACAGTTACAGTTACAGTCAGTTACAGTTACAGTCAAAGTCACAGTCACAACTACAGCACAACTATAACTACAACTTAACTTCCTTCTTAAAAGCATCCAATCTCTTTTGATGTTCTTGAATAAATTGAATCACCTTCTTTCTATTCTCTCTTATAACTTCATTACCTAATACATCAATACCGTCTAATTTAAACAATTCTTTTAAAAGCAGTTCTTCAAAATATTTAAATCTATATTGAAGATCATTCCGATTCAATTTCTTATAATTAGTTAAATATTCACCTATTTCAGGAACCCATTTTTCTTCAAAATTATCTAAAATATCCTGGATTTGTTTATTGGTCTTTTGAGCTTTAGATACCTTCTTTTTCTTCTTTTTCGATTTATCATCACTAACTCCATTGGAAGTATTACTACTTTTAACTTCATTTGAAGATCCTGATAACAATTTCCCAAAAATTAATACTGTAGTTAACCCCACTAATGAAATCGACACCGTAATTGGTGTGATTCTGAAATTGGTAAAATCATCAACTATTACTTCTTTATCGGCGGATTTTATTTGGTTTAAATATCCTTCAACATCCTCGGGTAGTTTCTCCTTAATATACTCCCCGATTTCCGGCAATTTCGCTTTAATTTCATTGATATGGTCTGTGATTTTATCCATGGTGTTTATTTTAATTTCATGCTAAAATCAACATTTTTAAAGGGCGCGCGGAAGGGTGTACAAACACGACATATATTGTTGCGAAATCTCTATTACTTAAATCTATTAACTATTTAGGAACTGAGGTTTAGTGGCCTTTTTAACGGGAGGAGGGGTTTTTTTAGGCGTTGGTGATGATTTTATAGGTGAAGAAGGGGCTTGAGGGGTTTTGGGTTCAGAAATGGTTTTTGGAAGTCTTCTTCTGGGTCCTTTGGCCCGTGATTTAGTGGGATGTGTGAGTTTATTATCAGTCACAGGATCAGTATTTGATCTCAGGAGTTGTTTTGGTGGTTGTGGGGGATTTGATTGAGAGAGGGAAGGGTCAGTTGAGGCTCTAATTATGGATGATAATTGGTTTTTGAAGTCGGGTTGTGGATGTGGTGAAGGGGATGATGGTTTTGCTGGAGGTAATGGTTTTGGAGCTTTTGTTGGAGGCGATTGAGATTTTAATGGTTTTAATGGTTTTTCTGGTTTTGTCTCTGGTTTTATCTCTGGTTTTGGTGGCTTCTCTGGCTCCTTTGGTTTCTCCTTACTCCTCATTCTATTCAAGTGAACATTCAACAACTCATTATCCTTTTGCTGGTAATTCAGAGAATTTTCTGAAGTTTTGGTTGGTGATAACTTTTTAAGTTGATGTTTAAGGTCATTTGTATCTTGAGATTGATATTTAGCCAAATCGGGTTTGTTCGGAAGTGGAGGTTTCAGTTTATGAATTTTTGATATTTGTGATTGTAATAGTTCATTGTCTTTTTGTTTGTAAGTGTCAAAGGAAGGTTTTGTTGGTTTCATGGGTTTTAATGTTTTGAAGGGGGTTGGTTCTTGATTCTGTTTTGGTTCTGGTTTCTTTGTTTCTGGTTGCAACGGTTTTTCTGGCTTCTTTGTTTCTGGTTTTATTGGTTTTATTGGCTTCTCTGGTTTTTCTGGTCTCTTTGTTTCAGGTTTTATTGGCTTCTCTGGCTTCTCCGGCTTCTCTGGCTTCTCTGGCTTCTTCTCTGGTGTTCTGGGTTTCTTTTCTGGTAGCATTGGTTTTATAGGTTCTGGCTTTATAGGTTCTAGCTTTATAGGCTCTGGCTTAATCGGCTTCTCTGACTTCCCCTTGATCCTATTTTCAACCTCAGTAAACGATCTATACTTCTCTGTTCCTGTTCCATTATTGGATATATCTGACTTATACTTGGACCCTGTACTTGACCTATCATTCCGAGCCACAGGTTTAACCAAATTTATATCAAAGTTTGGTGAAGCTGATGGTGATCTCCTTGGTAATGGTGGTGGTGATTCATCTGAATCAGTAGAACCTTGTCTCGATTGATACCTTCTTGGTGGTAACTTAGGTCCTTCATCATTACTTATTGGAGGTGATTTAGTTCCAATATCATTTCTTCTCGGCGGCAACTTAGGTCCTTCATCTTCTTCATCATCATCTTCTTCTTCTTCTTCCTCTCTTCTAGTAAACTTAAGTCGAGGTAATTCATCTCTCGTCCATTTCACTGGTTCCTTTACAGGTGAATTGCTACTCAGACGAATTTGGTCAATTTTTCTTTCTAAATTCCGTTGCCGCTGATGATCCTGTTTCAAATGTTGTTGTGACAAATCGGAAATCCCCGAAAGGAAATCATCAACTTTCTTTGCTGAAGGAGATACTTTAGTCATAATAACTTTGCTAACTATCGCGAACACTTTAAATCATCAATAATGATTGGAAAGGAAGATAAACCTATATGTTTTATATCACTAATATCCCGAGATGATAAGCCAATGTATATACAGTCATTTGAGCATAAAGATGATACCAATAACTTTTTAAAATACAACTTTTTATCACATATGGCGTTAGATATATTGGCGTCACCAGCATCAATATCCATTAGAGAAGAACAACAGAATACTGATATAACTGGAGGTGCTTTACTATTGGTGGTACAAGATCAGGTCACGGTATATGGGTATGAAACCAGTACTGGGTTTAAAATAGTAATTGGGCTTGATAATGATCATAAGATTCCGGAGAAGCTGATAAAGGAGTTATTTTTAGAGGTTCATGGGAAGTATTTAAAGACTATATGTAATCCATTTTTGGAGGAGAATACTGATGCATTACAAACGGGATCTTTTGATAAGAAGGTGAAGATGATAGTGAAGAATTGGAATGGGGAGGGGAAGGTGGAGGAGAGTGTGAAGAGAGAGAATAAGGAGAGTGTGAATAGAGAGAATAAGGAGAGTGTGAATAAAGAGAGTGATTAAAGGGAGAAACTAAAGAATAACTACAGATTAACTAAAGAATAACGATTATATACTGTCAATATGTATTATGTATGTTTAAGTGTATGTATTCTTTATATTGAATTACTCAGTTCTTTATATTGAATTACTCAGTTCTTTATATTGAATTACTCTGCTCTTTATATTGAATTACTCTATTTGTATATTGTATCTACCCACTTCTTTATATTATATGTACCTCTACCTCCCCCTTACTTCAACACAACATTGGCTCCTCTCAATCCTAAATACTCTTGATCCAAACTTGGCGTCATGTGTTTTATTACCTCCTGATATATCTCAACATTATGAAACCTTAATCCATTCGATGGCGCTTTGTACCGTGATGGTAATCCTGTTATATCACAATAATGCTTTGCTGGTTTTAAACTAGGTGGTGCTGAAATAGAATTATACGTTGGTGTATCAAATTTGATATCTTTAGTTTGAAGATACTTCAGTTCATCAGTAATCAATTGTTTTAATGTTTTGTATCTTTTATTGTTTGGTTTTGTTGGGGGTTTGGGAGTTTTAAATGAATGTGGCTTCATGGCCACATTGGTTAAGTCTATGAGTTCTTGTGTGTTGGACATAGTGAAGATAGAATGATCGCGATGTTGATAATTAAGTGAGTGATAGAGATTTGTAGAGATTTGTAGCGATTTGTAGAAGTGTGGAATTGTAGAAATATTATTCAATTACAAAGGTATTGTTTAATTGTAGTAATGATATTCAATTATAAAGGTATTGTTTAATTGTAGAAATGATATTCAATTATAAAGGTATTGTATTTAATTATGTAACATAATATAACTATAACAATAATAATCTACAGTTAATGTAATTGTATTATAATACAATATCGCAGTAGAATTTTAGTGTAATTATGATAAAGCAATTGGAAGTGGGTGTAATTATCACAATGGAACTATAGTATAACTAGAACAATATAGTTATAAATTAATGTGAGTGTAATGATAGAGTAATAATAGTTGATGTTAGTGTAATTATGTAAGTATCATAATAGAGTAATTAATAATTAGTGAAAGTATAATAGAGTAAAGATAATTAGTGAAAGTATAATAGAGTAAAGATAATTAAGGTGAGTATAAAAATAGAGTAACTAATACTTAATGTGAGTATAATAATAGTAATTAATACTTAATATGAGTATAATCGAGTAATTAATAATTAATATGAGTACAATAAAGTAATTAATACAATTATAAATGTTAATATTGTCATAATGGCTACATTTATAATGTCTATCATAATATCTACACTCATACAGCTAATACAATTATAACAATACTTTTCAATCATTTCCATTACTTTCCATTACAATCTACTCCCCATTGCCTAAATCATATATTGTTACTTGATATGGGTACATAAACTACATTGATACTATTATATAACAAACTACTCAATACAAGCAACATCTACCTTATAATCTTTATCTTATCCAAATTCATAAATATAAATCCAAGCAAAATATCTAAACCATTCCATAGTTAATTAACATGGATTAATAACTTAGATTAACCAAGCTAAAGAACCTAAAGTTAATGCCATCATAGCTGAAAGTCCATTAACAGCGTTAGCTTTACCTTCAAAAGTAGATACTTCTGGTTCAACAGTGGCTGGAGCAGAAGATGATGAAAGAGTAACAGTGTTAAGCATGGTTTCAGTAATAGCACAATCAGGACCGGTACAAACCTTAGAAGCAATTGGACTTGAAGTGATTGGAACTGGAGCCAAAGTGGTTGGAGTAGTGGTATTAGCAAAAGTGGTGGTATTAGAAAAAGTGGTGGTATTAAAGAAAGAACTTGGTCCTGGAGTAGTAGCTGGAACAACTGAAGATGGAGCTTCAGTAGTTGGAGCCATTGAAGATTCTTCACTAACTGGACAAACAGTAGTAAAAGCAGTTTCAACTCCGTTAACAGTAATGGTGGAAACAACAGAAGTAACTGGAGTTGAAGTAGAAGCCACTGGAGCAATGGTGGAAGGAGATGATGATGCTGATGATGATTTTGATCTGGAAATGGTAATGTATTCAGTAATGTACAGGGTGGATGTAGAATCATAACCAGAACTGGTTGGAGTAACTGAAGCTTCAGGAGATGAAGCTGGAGTAGTAGTAACATCATCAACTGGACATACAGTAGTGTATTCAGTTTCAACACCATCAGTAGTAACAGTAGTAACAGTTTCCTTACCTGGAACTTCAGAAGTGGCACATTTATCATGGTCACAAGAAGTAACAGTGACAACAGTAGTATGTTCATCAGTTACAGTTGATTCAGGAACCTTAGAACTGGTTGGAGCACTGTAGACAGAAGATTCTGGTTCAACAGAAGATGGAGAAGAAGAAGGAACTTCTGAGGAAGATTCAGTAAGTGGACACACAGTAGTGTATTCAGTTTCAACACCATTAACAGTAGTAGGACAAACAGTTGTGGTAGCAGGAACTTCAGAAGTGGCACATTTATCTTGTTCACAAGAAGTGACAGTCATAACAGTGGCATGTTCACTGGTGACAGTAGAAGAAGGAACCACAGAAGACATTGGGGCCATTGAAGAAGAAGCTGGAGCTGATGAGGAAGCAACAGCAGAAGAAGATGGTTCAGCAGAACTAGAATAACTAGTGTAAACAGGAGTACCAACGGTGAAAGAAGAAGAAGCTGGAGCAGAAGAAGAAGGAGCAGCAGTTTCACCAGCACCAATGGTAACACCTAAAGAAACATCAACATTAATGGAAATACCACCTAAAGATAAACCTTCAAGTAAATCACCATCAAGATTTTTCAAATTACCAATTAAATCATCAATATCTCTTTTAACAGCAGAAACAGTACCATTAGAAGCATTACCAGAAGGAGAAGAGGAAGACGATTTTTCCACTTTATAAATAGGAACATCAGTCTTACCCTTTAAGGCTTTAGCAGGAATACTAATTGAAGATTTAGAATTGGCAATATCAGAAAAGTATTTTTCACCATTAAGTAAAGCATAATAAAAGATGGTTTTAAAATCAGTATCAGAACCATAATTAAATTCAGAAGGTTTAGGAATATCAAAAGGACATTCACCAGAATCAGAATCAACTTGAGCAATGGTTTGATCACCAAATTTACATGCTACTTCTTCAGCAACAACATAACCAGCTAAAACACTGGCAACTAATAAAGAATTGAATTTCATTTTTTTGTTTTTGCTTTTTAATCAATTATAAAAAAAAAGTTGGAAATATTTCAGTAAATCAATGATATAACGAACGTAAAAGTAAGTAAATGGAAATGAATGTATGAAGTTAGATCTTACTGATTGACAGAATATATTCCTAAAAAATTAATTTAAAAATAAATTTAACACTGAAACTAAAATTTAAACACTAAAAATTCCAATATCTTGCATTGAGGATACTAACATAATATATATTTGCCAGGGGGGAAATGGCAAATTTACCCTAATTTCTAAACAAATAAACATTGGATTTAGCAAATGTAATATGACAACGCACAAAGTCAATTAACAATACCGTTAGAATCAGCGTCTAATTTAAACAATAGTCGCGGTTGATTTTAGTCAATGTTAAATAATAGATTTCTTTATTGACCTAAATCATTGCCACTAATTAGGAAGGTTTACCATCCAAGACTGTGTTGACGAATACTTAATCGGTTAAAACTCCAAATAAACCGCGCGCCATTGTTTTATATTGTTAGACGCCAAATTCAAAGGTACTAGTAACGTTTGACGAAGCGAGCCTTTACCGAAAACAGAGAATAGGGGGAGTGGTAGTAAATAAGAACTATGGGACGGGTTTATTGGGGAAATAAATGGAGAGAAGATGGTGTTTAAATGGCCGTGTTTAATAAGTGACGATAGATGACGATAGACGACGTATATATGATAGGGAACTGAGATATTACTAGAGCTAAAGGCCTGTGTAACTTCGCCTGTGATGATCTGTGGTGCTTATTTAGTACTTGTTTAGTTAGTGTTTATTTAGTGTTTGGTTAGACACGGAGATGAAACGCGTTTATAAGGGGGATCAACTCAGCCTCAGTGAGTGAGAAACATAACTAAAAACTGAAAAACACCAGAGACAACTGAGAGTCGCAATGATTAATAGTGTCGCAGTGTTAATAGTGTCGCAGTGTTTAATATTATCTTGTCTGGACCTCGACCTATTCTTGTCTCGCCCTCGACCTACCTTAGTCCCAGCCTCGGCCCAGCCTCGGCCCACATGAAAAATACCTAAATTGAATCTATAAAAACCTAAATATATTTTACATAAAATACAGAAATAATGTGTATGAAATCATACATGAAAGAATAGCTAAGACAGCAATATGAACGAAAATGATTTATCGAAAATGGATTTATCGAAAATAAAATTAGAAAATGATGTTGGACGAAATTAATGGTATCATTATCTTACATGAAGAAACCGACTAATGGAACAATAGCCAATAAGAATGAGTTTTGGAATTTGTTAGCGGCACCAGCGTAAGTGGAGATTGGAGCAACAGTCAGGGAACCAGAAGCTGAAGCAGCAACAGTGGTTGGGGTGGCAGCGGTAGTAGCGGCGGTAGTAGCTTCACCTTCAGCTGGAGTAGTAGCTTCAGTAGTGGCTTCACCTTCAGCTGGGGTAGTGGCGGTAGTAGTGGCTTCAGTAGTGGCTTCAGCACCTTCTTCAGTTGGAGTGGTAGTAGCTTCAGTAGTAGCTTCAGTGGTAGCTTCAGTAGTAGCTTCAGTGGTAGCTTCAGTAGTAGCTTCAGTAGTAGCTTCAGTGGTAGCTTCACCTTCTCCACCTTCTCCACCTTCTCCAGCAGTAGTAGTAACTTCAACAGTAAGAGTGCTAGTACCTTCTTCAGTAGCTGGACACCAAGTGGTATAAATAGTAGTTTCACCACCTTCTAAAGTAGTAGTGGTTTCACCTTCAGTAGCTGGATAAGTGGCAGTTTCACAAACATCACCATCACATGAAGCAGTAGTTAAAGTGGTAGTGTAAACTTCAGTGGTGGTAGCTTCACCTTCTTCAGTTAATGGACAGTAAGTGTAGTAAGAAGTAACTTCTTCATCTTTAGTGACAGTGGTCATAGATGGAGTAGCTGGGACTTCACTAGTAGCACAAACGTCGTCAGAACATGAAGTAACAGTAACAACAGTGGTAACTGGACAGTAAGTAGTGTAAGAAGTGACTTGTTCATCTTCAGTAACAGTAGTTAAGGTTGGAGTAGCTGGAACTTCAGTGGTACCACAAGCATCGTTAGAACAAGAAGTAATGGTGATCATAGAAGTTTCAGTGTTGGTAACAGTAGATTCAGGAGCAGAAGTTGGAGCACCAGAACCAACAGGAACATCTGAAGAAGTAGATTCTGGGTCAACAACTTCAAGAGTAACTTCAACGGAAGTACCTTCCATTTCCTTAATAGAACCAATAAAGTCATCAACTTCATCTCTTTTAACAGTTTCAACTTGTTTTAATAATCTTCTTCTAATAGCAGAAGTAGAGTTGGCAGCTGGAGTTTCTTCAATGTCAACTTGGAATAATAATGTTCCACTAGCTCCGTATAATAAGTTAGCAGGAATATCAATAATTCTACCAGCATTTTCAATATCATTAAAGAATTTGGTTTCACCAGCAAAAGCATAGTAGAAAGTAACATCATATTCTTCAGAACTGACGTATTCAAAGTTAACTGGGTAACTTTGAGGAATTGGGAAAGGACATGAACCAGTTTCCAAATCAACTTGAGCCACTGGAGATCCATTAACTAAACAAGCAACATCTTGAGCAACAGCAGTTCCTGCAAGAATAGCAGCAGAGATTAAGCCAGTTAATTGCATACTTAAAATAGATTAAAATTAATTAAATAATTTAAAAAAAAAAACGAACGAATGTAAGATTTTAAAAGGCTATTTAAATAAATTTTATTAATTAAAGTGGATTTCTCCCTTCTTTATATTTCCTTAACCTTCGATTTCATGTAAGATGATAGCAAAAATTCATTTCGCATCCATTCCTTAAACCAAATGGCACTTTTTGCCGCAACGCATGTAACAATAGAAACCCAATCTGAAAAAGCAATCACTTTACTAATTCAGTTATCCAAATCAATAACCCATCAAGAAAAGGAGGTGAGTTCTAAACCTTTTGCTATGAGTTTTTAGTACAAAGTAACCATTTCATCTGAATCTAGTAATACCAGTAACACCAAGGGGGGTTTCCTGGGGATAGTTGCTAGCACAGGGTTCTGGTTATTGACCCATTATATAAATAAGCTGTGGTGGTAAAGTTCGATATTTGATCATTTTGAGAATGGAATTACTGAAATCAGGTGTGCACAAACACAAGAAACGTAACCATGCCCGTACCTTCGACGTCTTCGCTCCTTATCACTGTAGTAGTTAAGTGACGTGGGCCACAAATTATCATCCCTAATTGGGAATGACCTCGACTTAATTAGGCAGGTGGCCTACTGTAATTAAGGTACGTTTTCCTTTGTTTTCGAGATTTAACGATTTTGTTTTCTCATAATCGCACTATGCACGATGAAAAGTTTTTGCTATTGTTTGGTTTCAATACGGCACTCATAAAGAGATCAACCGTTAGACGATATTTGAGGTCTATTGTTGGTAGTGAGAACAATAGACTGCGGTTATAACTTATCCGAATTGATTAAGTGAATGCATGGAATTGGAGAGGAACAGGGGGGAGGGGGTGAATGAGGTTGTAGAGGTTATATGTTATTAGATGATGGTTACAAAGGGGTTATGTGATTCGTGATCCAGCTTTTGAAAGGAGCCCAAATTCGGATCATGATATTATAAACAAAAATGAAACGGTGAAATTTTTTCTATTTTTTTTTTTTTTTTTTTTTTTTTTTT
>JAJMEC010000037.1:0-85873 GCA_030573955.1 Yamadazyma triangularis | reverse complement strand
GTTTTTAATTTATCATTTTAAGTAACGAAATACTAATTCATTGTCAATAAAATCTACGGTTGTAATTTCAATATTACCTTTGATTGAAGAAGAATTCATATCGGATTTGTCTTCAGTCTCAGTTTCAAATTCTATAATTGAATTCATATTATTGAAATCTTCAATTTGAGCTTTAAATTTATTCAATTTCAAATTCTTTAATACTGAAATTTCAAAATTAATTCTTTGCTCAACTTGATGTTTTATCTGGTTATACTGTTTAAGAAATACTCCTTCCCAAAACATATTAGAAAACCGGGATATTCTTTTGTTGATTAATTCTCTGGCTTGTAAATGATTGATTGCTCCATTCAAGTCTATATCCAGTTTAGTAATGGTCATGCTCGCCTTCTTATTTATAAAGTAGGCTTGTATTCTCCATTGGTTAATAAGGTCATTATACCTTCTTAATGGAGATGTTATCTGACTATACGCCTTTAATCCCATTGATTCATGACCTTTTGCTGGGGTTTCGTGGTACTTGGCACTATTCAATATGCCAACAATCTTATCAAATTCTTTTTCTCTAATCGATGGGGCACTATTATTGATATCGTGGATTGCTTTTATGATATCTTTAGAAATATTCATAACCTGAGTTCTATGGATTATGGGGATTTTCAATTGTTCACTGATAATGCTGGTTAAATAATTCCCGATGATCATAAGTTCACTAACTAACGTATTGGATTTCCCATTATCTTGTTGTCTGGATATGGTAATGGTCATACCATTGGTTGTTAATTGATATCCGGATTCTGTAATCCTAAATTCTTCAACGGTGACATCACCAGCCTTGACATCAATTGATGTTGTAGGCCGATTTATTTCTATTCCATTTTCTTGGTTAATTCTGCCACTCTTTAGTGTTTTGGCCAAATGGTATAATTTTTCTAACTCTGGTTTATATTGATCTTGTACTTCTCCATTAAGTACTTGTTCAACGTGGTTGTAGGTGTAACCTTTAGGGAAGTTATTAGCGTAGTAGAATTTGAACTCACCTGTAGTTTCAATGTTGTGATGAAGTTTGGTCATATCAATACTATGGTTATTATCTAAGTAATGCTTTGGGATTTGGAATTCTATAGCAAAAGTTCTGGTCTTTTGATCACTGCCTAATCCAGATACTTCACTAACAAACTGGGGTAACATCATAATAGGTCCTTCTGGAAGATATGTCGTAAACCCTCTGTGTAAAGCAATTTTACTTAAATTGGATTCTGGTTTGATATATGATGAAGGATTGGCTATATGTATAGAAATACGATATTGATCTCCTACTTCTTTGATTGAAATTCCATCATCAATTTCATGTGCCGTTTCGGCATCAATACAGAATATAGGATCATTAAACTCTTGTCTAAGATCCTGTAACGGATCTTGTTCAAATAAATCATTAATACCAAATTGAATGTTTCCTGATATTTCTTGGTTGTGGAAATCATCATTATTTAAGTCTGGTAACTTTTCAATATCATTCCTATGGTCATTCGTCTGCCATAAATGATTCAACATATCATAATACTGATTAGATAATTCATTATTCCAAGTGTTGAATTGTAATGCATTAGACCAATGAGTTGGATTTTCATAATAATTATTAAGCTCTCCTAATTGTTGTAATAAATCAAAACATTTTGCTCTTCCATAATCATAACAATAATCGGTAACTTGTGGTTGTAAAGAGGGACTAACATTTCTAATCATTGAAATTAATACTGCTTCCAATTCTAAATCATTGGTTAAATTTCCAACAATATAGTCTTTGAAAAATCTAATTAATTCGTCATAATATTCAGGTTTGGTTTCTGTTTTCCCTTCTAATTTCTGAATTATATATGTAGCCAATTTCTGTTCTCCCTTATTATGTTTAATATAACTTATTAACTCATCAATGGCTTTAGAATTATTGATTGGTAAAACATTAACACTAGTAGGAGGATAACTTAAGTTTTGTTGATTAACTTTCCATAATCTTCCTTGTTTTCTTAATGTTAATAATAATCCAATGTATGTGGGTAAATCATAACTAGCAGAAGTCTCTACACCTAACTGTTTACCCAACTCAGCATCATTAACACTATCTTTACTGGTATAGCGCATGATTTCTCTTCTCAGCTGGACCCAAGCTTGACCCTTTAAATCATGGAAATTCTTTGGAATATTCAGTTGTTTTAAATAATGGAGTAATTGAAATATGGATATAGTTTTAGTAGAATCCAATAAATCATTATTACTGTTGAATTGTAATGATCTATGAAGGATTTCCAACTTGGCCCGAAGACTTTTGAATTGTTTAAAACTATTGATTGATAATTCTGTTAATGGTTGGGAATATAACTTTCTAGCTGCTTCAGGAACAATATAAGTATTTACATCGGTATTGGTTAATAATTGAGCTGATGCTTGAGATATCATAAAATCATCTTCTTGATCACCAACGGGTTCTGTGGATTTCGAAGTATTACCATCTTTACCATTGACATTTCTTAATGAAGCGGGTTTAGACATGGGGGATCTAGAAAATGAATCATCCACAACTCCTACAGGAGCTATATTTAATGTTTTTTCTTCCAACATAATTAAATGTTGTAATATAGGTTCAAAATGACGAGGAAATATAGATGGGATTCTTAACTTGATCAATGATTTGGGGCCAAATATTATCTTCCCTTCATTATTAATATAAGTATAAGAAGTGGAATCTAAACTTTTAGGACATGAAACAACAATGAAAAATTCACAACTCCCTTCAGTTAAAATGACTAAATCTCCTAAAGAAACTGGATCAATAGATTTAGCCGCTGAAATACTTGCATTGTCAAAACATTGTTTAAATTCCTGTTCTGTTTGCTTGCTGTTGTTATTACATAATTGGTTGAACTTTTTAGTCCACAAATCAGATGCTTTATTATATCGAAGATGCATACGAAATTGAGTTTCATTGATGATTTGATTCACAAGCTTATTATTAGGAAGATTTAAGTCCAAACTTGTATTTTCAGGATCAAAATATTTGCTTTTATTCGATGCTATGATATCTAAAGTATTTTGTTGTTTCAGTACTTTGTCATTATTAACTGAGTTTTTATTACTCTTTCTGTTTTTTATAACTTTTCTGGACTCTGATATAAAAGAAGAGTTTCTTCTGTGTAACAAAAGTGTCTGTATGTAATTCTTATATAAACTCTTTCTTAGCATTGATATAGTTCATTTACACTTTTCTATGTTTTAAGAGATGATCTTCGCGAGATTTGTAAAGGTTGATAAAGTGAGAGTAACCTGTAAATCTGAACAAAGGATGAGAAATGTAACCTGCAATTACATCCACTATCCCAATGCGGTAAAAGAGAAATAGATTCTGCAACACAATAGATTCATAAATACTACACAATTTATTGTAACCAATCTATATAATTTAAAAAGCACAAACACCAGAAACCATTACAATAAGTGTTCCGGCTAACAAATAAACATTAGAAAGCCCTTTTTGACCAGCAAAAAGTGGTTTAGTATTTGCAGCAAAATTATCACTCACAGTATTGATTGATTTACTACTAGACTTCCCTTCATCTTGAATAAATCCTGTCATGGATCTATATGGATTTGTGGTTGCATTTACTGTTTCGAAATAGTCATCACTATAAGATGTTTGTGTTATAACCGTACTGATTTGACTTTGATCGGCGTACGTACATGGACAATCACTTATAGTAAGATCACCTTCTTCTGATAATGTGTAAGCTTCAGTACCTATATAGTAAGTGAATTTGTCAGAAAAACTTTCTGATGCAGTGACATGGGTTACATAGTGATCTTTAGCGGTGACGGAACTTGCATCTGTATAAACTGCTGTAGTAGTATTTACCGAAATTCCTTCTTCAGTATTTTCTGCAAAAACCATACTTATAAGAAATAATAACCAAATATTTACAAACATATTTTTTTTTTCTCTCTATAAAATTGTCTCTAAAATCTCTTTAATTTCTTAATTTAATCACTAGGAAACCCTTCTCCTTCTTATATACTTTTAATAACGTGCATGTCACCTTTGATGTTGGCTGGTTATGGCATTGTTCTTTAAATCGGTAACCTAATTATAGTACAAAATTTGCAGCCCTTCCCAATCAGGCAATGCACGCACAGCCAGATCAGCAATTTTAACTATAATTTATATATTACCATTACTATACATTACTATAATACACTTACAACAGAAGTACCATCTTGGAATCTGGTTCTAAATACTCTATTGGCATTGGTAAACATTCCTTCTTTCAAAGACACAATAATAAATTGAGAGCCTTTGAAACGAGTTTTAATTAGATGACCGATATTTTGAGTATGGGATAAATCTAAAGCTGCATCCACTTCATCAAGAATATACATAGGAGCGGGTTTAAATTGTAATAATGCCATAATTAATGACAATGCAATCAATGATCTTTGACCTCCGGATAATTCCACCAAACTTTCTTTCCATACAGCACCTAATTTGACTTTTACTTCTAATCCTTTGGTTACATCATTAGTATCAATTGGAACTAATTTAGCAAATGATCCTGGTAATAAATCAGCAAAAATATTACCAAAATCTATAGATACTTTTTGATAAGTGGAATTCAAAGTATCTCTTTTATAACCATTTAATTTTTCAATGGTATGAACGATTTTC
Source organism: Yamadazyma triangularis (assembly GCA_030573955.1). Taxonomy (NCBI): domain Eukaryota; kingdom Fungi; phylum Ascomycota; class Pichiomycetes; order Serinales; family Debaryomycetaceae; genus Yamadazyma; species Yamadazyma triangularis. Next base: position 81,159 of record JAJMEC010000037.1, on the reverse strand, counting down.
AATTTATCTCTTTCAATAGTTTTTATCATTCCTCTTAATGATACTTCTTTCTTTTCTACGTTTTCAATCATAGACATGATATTAGTATTGACTTTCCGTTTCATGTCTTGGAATTTTTCTTCTAAAACACTTTGTTGTTCAGAATTTTGTTCGATATTAAAATTAGGATATTCTTCAATAATTTTATTCACCATTTGTGTATCTATAACCCAATCATAATCGGTAATTAAAGTATCTAATTGAGTCTTTAGATGTTTTGTGATAGATGATGATTTCTCTAATTCATGAGTTAATTTTTGACTTGCCAATTTCCCTTCATTTAATTTTTCATTCTTGCTTTGTATAATTGTGGTTAATTCATTCATTTCTTCATCAAGTCCTAATAAATTCGACTTTTCTTCTTCTAATTCCGTTTTTATGGTTATGATTTTGTCATTTAATTCATCCATATCATTAGTCATTGATTTTAATTGGGATTCATTTTGGGTTATAGATTGTTTACATTGTTCAAAAGATTCCTTTAAAGTATCCAATTCTGATTTTCTTTGTTCAGCTTCAATGGATATATTTTGAAATTCATCTTCTTTACTAGCAATTTTATCTTCTTGATTAACCACTTGATCTCTTAATTGTGATACTTCTACTTCCAATTGTTTTAATTTATCATCCTTGTTACTGCTAAATTCTTTCATATCATTCTCAATGGTACTTATATCAGCTTTATATTGTTTTGAATTGGTTGCTTCTTCTTCAATTTGAACATTTAATTGTTTAATTTCTTCTTGTTTTCTATTATATTCTGTAACAATCATGGCTGATTGATCATTTTCTAATCTTCTTTCTAACATACTCAATTCTTGTTTACTTAAATTAAGTTTATTTTCTAAAGTTCTAGCAGTATCAGCAAGACTTTGAAATTTTTGTAATTCATTGTGAACTTGATTTAATTCTTGTTGTAAAAGTTTTATTTGATTGGAAACTTTATTAAATCTTTGCATACCAATTAATAAAGAAGATGTGTTCTTTCTAGAACCACCGGATAAATTTCCTTCAGGATCATAAGTATCACCTTCTAGAGTAATAGATCGAGCCCGGATTTTTGGATCAAAAGTTATTTGCTTAGCCACATCAGGTGTATCACAGATAAATGTACTTCCAAAAATATACTGCATAGCTTTCAATAATTCATTTTCAAAATCAACCAAATTAATAGCTATTTCCACTTGACCAGGACAAATTTGTTTTGCATAGTCAATTGTTTGTGATGCAATAGTCCGAACTGATATTTTGTCTAAGGGAATAATAGTAACTCTTTTCTTTAATTGACCTCGTTCTAATAACTGTGAAGCTGCATCAGAATTATCAACAATCACATTATATAATCTCCCACCAGCACATACTTGTAAAGCCATAGCTTTATCGGCTTGGGTTTCATTTAAACTAAACAATTGAACAGCGGTACCTTTAACGACATTGGGATCAAAATTAGATGATGGTTTGGAATAATTAAATTCCACATTCCCTACTTCTCTTCGAATAGAATCAAGTTGATTATTAGCTTTATAAAGTTGAGATTGTAAATTGGATTCTTGTTTTTTCAACTCAGCTACTCTTTTAGGATCATAACCAGTAGCTAATAAGTCTTGTTCTTTTTTATCAACTACTGATTTAAATTCAGTGATTTGTTTTATTAAGTTGTCATATTCCAGCTTAGCAGAATTTACTTTCGATTTCTCTTCTTTTAATTGTTGATCTAAATGATCAATTTTCATTTTGGATTGTTTAGTGAACGTAGATGATTGATTTAATTTTTCTTTGACTTCTTGAAGTTGGGCCATATACCCAGACGAACTACTTCCAGTATTGGAAATCCCAGTGGATAAACTGGTAAGTAATTCTTCCTTTTTATTGAATTTTAGTTTCAAATCCAGAAGGATTTGTTTAGCATCTTTATACAGTTTTTCATGATTGGCATAAATATCAGCATTATTATCAATGAATTGATTAAGACTTGATATTTGGGATTTAAGTTTATCGTATTTTATACGTTCTTCGGATAAATTATCTTGAGTGATATCTTTGGTGGTATTCAAACGGGTTAATTCTTCAGTATATTTTGCTTCCAATTGTTCTAATTCTTTAATTTTACCATCTTTTTGTAATTCTTGTTGACGTTGTTGTTTGACCTGTTGTAAATCCCGATTCAAATTATCAATTTCTACGGTAAACCGATTTATATCACGATTAAGACCATCCATAACGGATTCACGTTCATTTAAAAGTGTCAGATGATCATTAAATTGTTTAGAATACTTGATAAAACTATGAGCTGCCATTACTCTCGATAAATTTTCAAGATCAGATTGAATTTGTTGGAATTCAAGGAAAGTTCTCTTTTGAGATCTTAATCTTTCTAATTTAGGTTCAATTTCTTCTTGTAATAAAGTTCGTATTTCTACCAATTTGGCCTCCTTTTTATTTATGGTTCTCTGGGCTTTCTCTTTCCGATCTTCAAAAGTTCGAGTTCCTGCAGCTTCTTCAATTAAGGATAAGATCTCAGAAGGTTTCATATTCAATACTTTAGTGATTTTCCCCTGCATAATCAAAAAATTAGGATTATTAATGTTCAATTGTACTGATTGGAATAAATTTAATACCGTTTGTTGTTGAGCCTTATGACCATTGACCAAATACTTGGAGGTTCCACCAAGGATAATCTGTCTAGTGACAGAAATCTTGGGACAATTTTCAAACCCAATTGGTGATTTGATCATTTCACTATTATCAAACACAATAGTAACACTTGCTTTTGTAACCCCAGCTTGTCCCCGTTTATAAATCAAATCCTGTAAATTAGACGCCCTCACAGTAGCCATAGAAGCTATCCCCAACACAAAACAAATGGCGTCTAAAATGTTCGACTTACCCGACCCATTAAGTCCAGTAATGGCGTTGAATTGAGAGTCCCACCCCGATATCACCGTCCGGGTGGCGTAGGATTTGAATCCATCAATAATCAATTCTTCTACTTTCATTTAACTGTAAAAAATAAACATTTGATTTCAATTATCATCGCGTTTTTTATCGTGGGAGGGTTTGAGGAGGGTCACATGACATGGAACGTGCAGTTTGGTGCGGAAGAAGGTCGTGCGACTGTCCTATCCGAAGCTTCCTATCACTATAGAGATACTTCAATAGAAACACTTCAATACTTCAATTCTTCAATTGAAAAAGATATTGTTGATATATTAAATTGTGACATATAATGGATTTCCCGGTGTCAAAGAAATTCCGGTTAATTTCCGTCAGTTTTAAGGAGGCGGCGTTGGATTCTCCAAGCTTTAGAGCCTCGGTAAACCATGCCGATACACAAATGAATAATATAGTACAATGGTCTTCAGCATTGTTTAGTACAGTGGAAAAACTGTTGGAAAAAGTTCAAGATGTGAAGATATTTACCAATGCAGTATTGGAACATTTGGTGCCAGGTTTTTTGCCCGAAGGGTTATTGGATCAGGAGTATACGGTACCATTAATGACAGAGACATTGAAGTATTTAAAGAAGCTATGGCGAACCAACATTGCTTATTTGACAGTGGGGACAGCGGCGGCTGTTGATTTCAATCAGGGGATTTCTTCGTTGGCGTCCAAGTATTTTGTGGTGAAACATCAGTTTAGTTTGGCTCAGGAAAAGTATGATCAGTATTTACTGATTTATATGTCTTCAGTGAAGAATAAGGATCCTTCTATTTGTAAGGAAGATGCTATGCAGTTATTTCAAGTCCGAAAGTCATATCTTAGGGCGTGTCTTAACTTGGTAGTACTTCTTAATGAAATTGGATTGAAACTTGATAAATATGTCATTAGTTTAGGAACAGGAATATGGTCCCAAAAGGAAAGTATTGTTCCTGGAGGAGGATTAACTAATGATTTCCCTGAACAAAGTTTTAGAGTCCATAGATCTCGGGCTTGGGCTGATGCTTATTACACAGCAATGGAACGATTATATGATGATATTCAGCTGGCTCGAGACCAAGTAGAGATAAGTTCTATACAATTATTCTCTCCATCTCCTGATGTTAATGATTATAATAGTTCTATAATTAACAATCATATGTTGGAAGAAATAGATGAATCTGCTAATGAAAAACATGGATATCTCTTTATGAAGACATATGTTAGAGGATCCAATACTAATAAACCTATATGGGTTAAACGATGGGTATTTATAAAAGGAGGAGTTCTTGGAATGTTGGTATTGAGTCCTTCTAGAACTTTTGTTCAAGAAACTGATAAGATTGGGCTTTTGCTTTGTAATGTTAAATATGCACCATTTGAAGATCGAATGTTTTGTTTTGAGGTTAAAACGGCCGATTTATCATTGATATTCCAAGCTGAAAGTTTAATTGAATTAAAATCGTGGTTAAAAGTGTTTGAAAATGATAAAAATAGAATCAAAAATCATTCTGGAGATTCAGAGACTTTAAGAATCGCCAGTTCTAAATTTCCTCCTATAGTAACTGAGTTTAATTCCACGGTTGATACTGTGGTAGATAGACAATTATCTAATACTAAAGTGATCAATTCTGAAGGTCAAATAATCACTTCTTCAACGTTATCTACAGGGATTAAGATGCATGAAAAGTATTTCAAAAAACACTTATATTATCAAATCCCATCAATAAAACCTCCTCTTATGACAGGAAATACTAAAACCGCTGCCATTTCGTATGCTTTTGCTCCTACTACAGCTTTACCAACAGCTTTAACGGCTAATATTTGGGGTACTGTTAATTGGGGATTATATTATTTACAAGAATCTCCTTATAGAGAAAAACAACATCCAGCATTACCGATGTCAGCAGAACAAATGTATTCAGAAGCTTTAAAAGCTGATGGAGCAGTAAATGAAAATGAAGTAATTCCAGCATCAAATTCCCTTTATCCTGAAGAATATCATCCCGATATGGTGGCTACAGATATAGAAATGAGAGCATTATTTGAAAGTGCTATAGATCCAAAAGAAATCTGTTTATTATCATTTGGATGTTTGTGGTCACCTAATGCAAACCAAGAGTTAAACAGTAGAATATTCATTACTAATAAGAGTCTTTTGATTTATAATCAAGCTATGGGGTTTATGTCTTTATATAAAGGAAGTTTCCAATCAGTAGCTTCAATTCAGTTTACTCCTGGTAATGATTATGATCAGCTAAAGATTTTTTTAGTGGATGAAATATTAAAAGTTCGGGTTTTCCTTGATGATTGGCAATTACTTGAAAAGAAAATGGATTATTTAATAGAAAACAAGACTAGAGAACAAAGTGATGATACTCGTGAAATGGTAAAGAAATTGAATGCAATCACAAAGGATCATATAAAGGAAAAGAAACAACTACAAAACAACAACAACAATAATAATAATAACAACAACAGTAACAAAACTAACCCAAAATTAAAGCATTCGGAACTGATTCCTCTGGTTCTAACTACAAACACACCTTTAAATCAAACTTTCATCACTGATTACCATGAAGGAGCTCTACTGGAAACACACAATGAATATCAACTTCCTGCTAAAGCTATATTCCATGCTATGTTTGGTGATCATTCTCCATTCATCACCAATGTCGATGTTATTAAAACAACATCCTTCATTAAACAACCATGGGTATCAGTTGATGGTAAACTCTGTAAGAAGTATACCAACACATTCATTGATCAAGGAGCTTATGGATCACCATTTACTGTAGAAATAGTCATTCATGATATGGTGGAAGATGAATATTATAATGCTACATATACCAGAAAATGGTTTTCATGTCATGGAACAGTATTTCAATTGAAAAGTCGATTTGTCATCATTGCACAATCAAAAGCTTCGTGTAAAGTGTTCACTTATGGACATTGTGAATTCAAAACAACATCCATATTTAAAGGACTTTCTTTAGCTGTGGCTTCAGGATTGTTCCAGAAGGAAAGAGGTAACTATCATTATCAATTAACAAAGATTGCAAAGACTATAGGAAGTCATGGACCTGTAGCAAAAGCGTTCTATTTGTACGGAGGATTAACCAAAGACCTGGAACCAAATCCTCAATGGAACTCTGATCTGGTTCATGTTTGTCATCTAGGATTCAGAGTTTTAGGATATATGTTTATTGTTAAACCTATGGCGTTAGTGATTCCACTTTTGGCCAAGTTTATTCTGGTGATTGTGTGGTTATGTCGAAGTATATTTGAACAGATAACTGTTAACAAAGTGTTGGTTGTGGTTATAATAGTATTGTCGATGTTGAATAGCTTTTTGGTTGGTAAAGCTGGAGTATCTTATTGGACAGTTCATGAAGCATCTAATTTAGCTGATCAAATGTTATCTACAGATTATATGATGCTTCAAAGAGCAGTTTATCTTAAAGATCTTCAGGAATTGGTTGTTGGTAATGATTCGATGTCAATGTCGATGTCAGAATCAATGTCGTCAATGTCAGAGTCTCCAGAAATGTCGCCCGTAGTTCTGTCATTCAACCAACAATCGTTTGTCAAAAACTTTGAATTACCTTCTAATTGGGAATCTATTTACTCCGATAATCTCACCAGAACTGTGGCAGAAAACCTTCGTCAATCATACCAAGATATTGGCGTTAAAAGACATGATTTGTTAGTTCAATTCCGAATCCTTAACCAAATGGAACATGAAATCGTTGATGCCGAATGGCGTAATTGGCTAATGAGTGAAGTTAGACGTTGTGATATGACTGCAAGGCTTAACATGACGGAATTAGATACTAAAGAACTTCAAACCCTTCACCATTACTGTCAAAGTTGTATAGATGAATATGCTAAAGTGGTTCTTTGAGTTACCCGGACACGGGTGTTCTGGGTTACCCGCACTAACCATAGATTTCTTGTATTATGTATCATCGCAATATCATCATTCATTTCCTTGACAATGAATATCCCTTTAATAATCACCACTTCTGTTGCAAATAACAACGATCTTTCTGTGCTCGACAACAAAGCGAACCTTCTCTATACAACGCAATGTTTAAAACCGTGTTCAGACGATATCAACGACATCAACAACATCAACGCCATTGCAAAAGCATCTGAAACAGGGTTTCATCAATGGAATCTGAAACCGATTAAGGAAAAAATCCACATTTTATCCAAAGCAGTTGATCTTTTTGAAACCAGAAAACAACAATTTGTGGATGCGTTTATGGAAACCGGTATTCCCTTGGAATTTAGTCAATTTAATGCTGATCAAATGGTGTTACAGTTACAGGAGTATATCAAGTGTATGGAACAAGAAACTGATCATGTACAAAAAAAGGGCGATATGGTAATCAGAACAGTTAGAACAGCCATTGGACCAGTTTATGCTATCGCACCATGGAATGCTCCGGGGATCTTAACGTTAAGAACCATATCAGCACCATTAGCTGCAGGATGTTCTGTGGTGTTTAAATCATCAGAATTGAATCCTAAAGCGGCTTATTTGGCAGTGAAAACTTTCCATGATGTTGGGGTTCCCCCAGATACGTTACAATTAGTTCATTGTAAACGAGAAGATTCTGGAGAAATGGCAAAGTTATTTATACAACACCCAAGTATTCGCAAAGTCAGCTTCACGGGGTCTTCATATATTGGAGCTAAAATAGCAGCATTGGCTGGAGCCAACTTGAAACCAAGTGTTTTGGAATTGGGAGGTAAAAACTGTGCTGTTATAAGATCTGATGCCGATTTAGAAAGTGCTGTAACCAGTACTTTAATTGGTAGTTGGTTAAATAATGGTCATATTTGTATGAGTACTGATATGATGTATGTTGATGAAAGTATCTATGAAGCAGTTATTGAGAAGATTCAAGCCATTGGCAGTGGAATACGCCATGATTTTGGTACTCATTTAAGAACAGAAGCTCACGCATCGTCAGTGAAAAATTTAGTTCAAGAAGCTGCTGCCAAAGGAGCTTCCTTCATTGTGGGGAATAGTGATGAACTTACTTCCACTTCCCACAGTTCCAACAGTTCTGAAGTAACTCCGTTAGTTTTGACCAATATCACTCCCGATATGGAAATATACCACAAAGAAACCTTTGGCCCCATTCTCTGTATATTAAAATACTCCACTGATGACCAAGTAATTCAAGCCATAAATGGCTGCAAATACGGATTAAAGACATCGATTTGGACTCAGGATCGCGGGCGTGCCCAAACCATGGCCCGTACTATTGACTGTGGTGGAGTTCATATCAACGGGTCGACGGTTTATGATGATGCCAGCGTGGCTCATGGTGGTGTTAAGGCCAGCGGATATGGTCGGTTCAACAGTAGTTGGGGAATTAATGAGTTTAGTTACGATAAAGTAATCACAGAAACCTGAATCTGGTGGGGGAAAGTAATTGCCCGCGCACGACTATGACTTATCGGTGGGATAAAATCTTGATATGCCCACGACCCCATCGCGAAATCCTGAGTCATATCGATAAAGCGTGAATCTATTGGACAGTGAAAAATTCAAGTTATATATAGTGTAATGCAGAGTTGTCGGGTTTGTACACATAAAAGCATAAGGCAGTTAGCCACAGCAGCTCGTGGAGATGTTAAGCTGGCGTTTAACATTCCTTCGGAGTATGCTACGAGGACACCACCTTATGGGCAACTTATCACGAAATTGAATCAAGTCAATACCATTTTGGGTAATAAACCGTTAACTTTAGCGGAAAAAATCTTATATTCCCATTTAGTGGATGCTGAAGAGAGTTTAGGTGGTAGTGGAGGTGATTTAAACAATATTCGGGGTCAGTTATACCTTAAATTAAACCCTGATCGGGTAGCTATGCAAGATGCTTCGGCACAAACAGCTTTGCTTCAATTTATGACATGTGGAATTGCTGAAACTGCTGTTCCTGGATCTATTCATTGTGATCATTTAATTGTAGGAAAAGAAGGGGCTGAAGATGATTTAACCAATTCTATTGCTACTAATAAAGAAGTATTTGATTTCTTACAAAGTTGTGGGGATAAATACGGGATTCAATTTTGGGGCCCTGGTTCAGGGATTATTCATCAAATTGTTCTTGAAAACTTTTCTGTTCCTGGATTAATGATGTTGGGAACTGATTCTCACACACCAAATGCTGGTGGTTTAGGAGCTATTGCTATTGGTGTTGGTGGTGCTGATGCTGTAGATGCATTAACAGGAACTCCATGGGAATTAAAGGCTCCTAAGATTTTGGGGGTTAAATTAACCGGTCATTTATCCGGGTGGACTTCTCCTAAAGATGTTATCACTAAATTGGCTGGGATTTTAACTGTAAGAGGTGGTACTGGTTACATTGTAGAATACTTTGGTGATGGTGTTAAATCATTATCTTGTACTGGAATGGCCACTATTTGTAATATGGGAGCTGAAATTGGGGCTACTACTTCTACTTTCCCTTATCAAGAAGCTCATCGTCGGTATTTATACCAAACAAATAGAGGTCCTGTAGCTGATATGGCTGAGATTGCCAATAATCAGTTTAACTTTTTAACTGCTGATAAAGGTGCAGTTTATGATGAAATCATTGAAATTGATTTATCATCATTAGAACCTCATGTTAATGGTCCTTTTACTCCTGATTTATCAACACCTATTTCTAAATTTGGTTCTACTGCTGAACAAGAAGGATGGCCATCCACAGTTTCAGCAGGATTAATTGGTTCTTGTACCAATTCATCTTATCAAGATATGAGTAGAGCTGTTTCTATTATCAAACAAGCTGAAGATGTAGGATTAAAGCCTAAAATTCCATTTTTTGTTACTCCAGGTTCAGAACAAATTAGAGCCACAATTGAAAGCGATGGTTTAATAAATACTTTTGAACAAAATGGAGCTATTGTTTTGGCTAATGCTTGTGGTCCTTGTATTGGACAATGGGATCGTTCTGATATTCCTAAATCTTCCAGTGAAACTAATGCTATTTTTAGTTCTTTTAACCGTAATTTCAGAGCTAGAAATGATGGTAATAGAAACACTATGAACTTTTTAACTTCTCCTGATATGGTTACTGCTATGATTTATTCAGGTGATATGAATTTTAATCCGGTAACTGATTCCATTGCTTTAGAAAATGGAGAAAAATTCCAATTTTCTCCTCCTCAAGGTGATGAATTACCTGGTCAAGGATTCATTCCTGGTAGATCAGAATATTACCCTGAAGCTAACCCTAAACCTAAGCCAGAAGTCGAAGTTAGTGTATCACCAGATTCCGATAGATTACAGATCTTGGAACCATTTGCTCCATGGTCAGGTAAAGAATTAAGTACTAATGTGTTATTAAAAGTTGAAGGAAAATGTACTACTGATCATATTTCTGCTGCTGGAGCTTGGTTAAAATATAAAGGACATTTAGAAAACATCTCTTACAACACATTAATTGGTGCTGTTAATAAAGAAACCGGTGAAGTCAACACAGTATATGATTTTGATGGTCAAAAGTATGGAATTCCAGAACTTATGATGAAATGGAAAGAAGAACAAAGACCTTGGATTGTAGTTGCTGAACATAATTATGGTGAAGGATCAGCTCGTGAACATGCAGCATTATCCCCTAGATTCTTAGGAGGTTCTATTATCTTGGTTAAATCATTTGCTAGAATTCATGAAACCAACTTAAAGAAACAAGGAATGTTACCTTTAACGTTTGCTAATGAAGAAGATTATGATAAAATCGATTCTCGGGATTTATTGACTACAGTAGATTTAGTTGATATGGTAAGTAAAAATGGTGATAATGGAGGTACAGTAACCATGAAGGTGACTAAACCTGATGGAACAGAGATTGAAATCTTATGTAAACATACAATGTCTAAAGATCAAATTGATTTCTTTAAAGCAGGATCAGCTATTAATCATATTGGAAACTTAAAAAAGCAACAGCAACAACAATAATAGCAACAGCAACAGCAACAGCAACAGCAATAGCATGAAGAACTATATATATATTATTAATATACTTTATATAGATAGAAGCAAAGAATTAAGCATCAATCAAGTTTTGCGATTTATTGGCATCGTCATTGTCTTTAGTTTTGTCGATATCTTTAACATCTTGATCTTCATCATCATCATCATCTTGTTCTCTTTCTCTTTCATAAAATTCTGCCAAAATCTTTGGACTAATTCTATTTAACATTTCTTTAGGATAGATTCTTAATAAAGACCAAGCTAAATCTAAAGATTCAATGACAGATCTATCTTCATAAGCCCCTTGACTAACAAAGTTCTTTTCAAATTTATCTAAAAATTCTAATGATAATTTATCTTCAACAGATAATGCATCTTCACCAACCACAGCTTTCATAGCAGCAGCATCTCTTCCAATAGCATATTTAGCATACAATTGATTGGAAACATCCCCATGATCTTTTCTAGTCATTCCTTCACCAATAGCTGATTTCATTAACCGAGATAATGATGGTAACACATTGATTGGAGGATAAACCCCTCTATTATCCAATAGACGATCAATATAGATTTGACCTTCGGTAATATAACCCGTCAAATCTGGAATAGGATGGGTAATATCATCATTAGGCATAGTTAAAATAGGAATTTGAGTAATGGAACCATTACGCCCATCAACTCTACCAGCCCGTTCATACATGGTGGCTAAATCAGTATACATATAACCAGGATAACCTCTTCTACCTGGGACTTCTTCTCTAGCAGCAGAAACTTCTCTTAAAGCATCAGCATAAGATGACATATCGGTCATAATGGTCAACACGTGTCTTTCAGTTTGATAAGCTAAATATTCAGCAGTAGTTAAAGCTAAACGAGGAGTAATGATTCTTTCAATAGTAGGATCATTAGCCAAGTTTAAGAATAAAGTGGTTCTTTCTAATGAACCATTTTCTTCAAAATCTTGTTTGAAAAATCTTGAAGTTTCTAAATTAGTCCCCATAGCAGCGAAAACAATAGAGAAATTATCTTCATGACCATCATGAACATCTTTAGTAGGTCTAACTAAACCAGCTTGTCTACAAATTTGAGCAGCAATTTCATTATGAGGTAACCCAGAAGCAGAGAAAATAGGAATCTTTTGTCCTCTAGCAATGGAATTCATAGTATCAATAGCTGAAACCCCAGTACTAACCATTTCTTCGGGATAAATCCGAGCATAAGGATTAATAGGAGATCCATTAATATCAATGAAATCTTCGGCAAAGATCTTAGGTCCTTTATCAATAGGTCTACCAGAACCATCAAAGATTCTCCCCAACATATCTTCAGATACTGGTAATCTCATAGATTTCCCAGTGAATTCCACCCGAGTCTTCTTAACATCAATACCAGAAGTTCCTTCAAACACTTGAACAATGGCTTTAGACCCTCTAACTTCTAATACTTGTCCAGCTCTAACACTTCCATCAGGTAAAGTTAAATTGACAATTTCATTATAACGAGGAAATTTCACATCGTCTAAAATAACCAATGGTCCATTGACCCCACCAACAGTATTATAGTTAATCCGAGGTTTGATGTTAAACCCCTCTGTAACGGCTTGTTTGTTTAAATCGTATAATTCCTTGTCCGATAACATTTGGTATTGTGAATGTGTTGATGGATATGAATGATAAGGGAGGAAAGTCAATGAACGAGTGAGAAAGGGTGCGAGGATGAGCTGTACGCTGGGGATGGGTGAGCGCGCGTAAATTTCATACTGCCTAAGGTCAGTAGTTTACCCGGTACACTTTACCTATAACTATACAATTTATATAGGGAAAACGTGATATTTGGGTCTAGGCATGTGACTCGGTTACTTTGCTAATGACATCCCAGTCGGCAAGCAGCTTGGACTGGCTGGAGAAACTGATTCCGTCAGACATTAGATGGTGGACGTCCTGCATAATGGCCTTGAAAGTTGAGGAATTATCACTGAAATTATTATTGATGTGAGAATGAGAATGTTCCGGAGATGGGGATTGAACTGGCGACAGTGATGGTGAAGGGATTGAATTATTAGACCGGTCTGGTTCTTTGAATAAATTGTAAAAGGTTTTAAGACCGGTGTCTTTGGAGGAGAAAGTGAGGGGATCATCGAATTTCGATGAAGGTTTTCGTGATAATAAGTCATTAGAAGGGGATGGAATTGTAGTTTGACTTAGTTTCCATTGGAAGTATTCTTGTAGGGACATTACTTGATGGATGATTTTGATGAAGTTGTAAGTGTTGTCGTGATTATCGTCGTTGTTGTAGGGGTTTAAATGGTTTATAGTGTGAGATATGAAGCCGGAAGGTTTAGGAACGGAATTGAATGTGGCATTGAGAAACACTTTGAAGTTGATGATAATCTTTACAATTACCAGGATAAAGGAGATGTATTCTTTAGAAGTGAGTTTAGTGAATGGTTTAGTGAGGATTTTGTGGGGGACAATGACCATTTTCTTGCCCGTGATGGGGGGAGGAGCAGTAGGAGGAGCAGTAGGAGTAGAAACGTTGTCTGGTTGTTGATTCTCTGGCTTCTCTAGTTTTTGTAGCCCCTCTTCCTCCCTTCGGTCCACAAACAGTGCCCTTCTTAGCTGATTATTAATAGTTTTTGACGACAACGGCAACTTTATTCTCCCGCCAAGTTTTACTACTCTTTCTTCAGAAAAATCATTCACATCCACAGGTTCAACCTGAGGTTCTAATTCACTATCAGTATCTATTTCACCACCATTGATGATGAAATTCTCTTTTTTTTGTACCAAATCGTAGAAGTCCAGCGTTGGAAGTAAAGTTTGTAGTTCTTCAACGTACGGAAGATGGATTTCTGGAAATAAATGAGTTAAATTCATTTGCACTTTAATCAAGTTCTCTATGAATCCATTAAGAATAAACAATTTACTATTATAGTCAAAAAATTGATTTATTGTAAGAATTGGTTGTCCATAAAGAAGTCTCCGGGACTTCTTATTTGTATAAATAACTTCTTTAAACACGTTATATTGTTGGAATCGAAACTGAAGGATTTGACGTTGGATTTGTACTCGTTTAATGTTATTAAATTCATTAATATTATCGTTGATTTTGCCAATTTGGTCGTTGAAACTTGACGTCATTTGTGATTCCATGGTCTTTAATTTATCCCGTATAATACTAATTTCTTGTTCCACATCAACAATATCCTGATTGGTCTTATATATTCGAGACGTCATGGAATCCTTAGTCTTATCTATATTGCGGATTTTGATGTTGGTGTTGATAAGTTCAAGTTTCAACGATTGTAATGCTAATTTCTTCACGGCAACAATATCTATGACATCACCATTCCCCAGGCTTAACTCTGACCCTTTAGTTATTCGATGACTCAATTGTAGGATTCCATTAATATCACTTCTGGCTTTATCATTAACCTTGTCATTCTCCACACAGGAGTTTCGTATCACAGCCAAATCTTCATTAATACATTCACTACACACAATCAGATCTCTTTCTGTATTTTGATTTCGACAACACAGGGGACATTTCACTAAAGTTCCATGTTCACTATGGGAGTTCATAAAGAGGTGCGATTATATGACTATAGTTAATTATATATATATATATTGAGATAAGTGCGACTAATGTTGTTGTTTTTGCAACATTCTTCTATGAGTGATTTCTCTTATCATTAGAGCCAAAGCCTTTTCGTCATCATAACCCGAGTTCAAATCCAAGGCAATGAAACCACATTCCCAATTTCGACTTAAGTTGATTCCATCTTGGATTAAGTTTGGTGATGCTAAGGGACTGTCGCAGTGGGTGCAAATAATCCATATTGGAGGAGGACTGTTGGCATCAGCGGGGTTTTTGGAGAGTTCCATAAGATCTTTATAAAACTTACGTTTGCTGAATTTATCTTTTTCATCTTCATCGATGTTTTTGTTGAAAAGAACGGTTTTGACGGCATTTTTGAGGGAATATAAATCGGTTTCTTTACCTTCTTCCCATTTTTGTTTGAAGGTGTAAAATTCCATCCAAGCGTCATCAAGAGCTGCTTTTATAGTTTCTAGGAGCAGGAAGCTGTTGTTGTTGGCGGATGAGGAGTTGGAGGAGGAGTTGGAGGAGGAGTTGTTACTATTGTCTTCACTCGCTACCGCATCATACCCTGGTGGATTATACGAAGGAATAGCACTGTAAACATAAAAATATCCATCAATACTTCCATTTAGTTCTCCAGCTCCACTAGCAACAAGTAAGGGATTGGTACTAACAGGCCGCCTGGGCTCATTGGCAAGGTTTTTCAACACACTTTTATCCAAATTCATGTATAGAGAAGCTTCTAGAAAAGGAACGGTTTGATTAGGATTAAATGCTGGAGTATCTATGATTTCAACAAGAATAGGAGTAATATGAGGAAGTTTAGATTCATCATCTTGTTTATAATTATAACTAATAAAGGTATTATTTGAGGAATTAATAGTTATATCTTGCAGATTAGGACCCGTAACCGCTGAAACATTAGAAAAATTACTAGTTACCGATTGTAATACTTTACTTAACACCACACGACCTATATTTCGACCCAAAAGTTCTTTACTCCCAAGAATATACCGAGCTATTTCTCTAGGATTAAATGCAAATAAACTAGTATTATTCTTAATAGTCGGGTAATAGGTGTCGGAAAAGATTCCCTGAGTTAATTTTGATACAAAAGAAGTCTTTCCGGTTTTAGATCCACCGAGTACTGCTACTCTTATGGGGGTTGTGTCGTTGATGGGGAGGTTTAAATCGTGCTTTCTATTCATGAGGAGGTTGTTGAAAGAGCGCGGAGGCTGCAAAAAGGGGAGAAAGAAGGAGAAGAGAAGAGGAGAGAGAAGAAAGAAAGAAAATAAAGGAAGAGAAAGAGAAAGAAAGAGAAAGAAAGCAAAAAACAAAAGAAAGGAAAACAAAACAAAACAAAACACATCATAAACAAAACAGATCACAAATCACAAACACAACACAAAAACACAAAACAACAAAACAACATCAATTCTATCAACAAATCAACAAACATTATCATTAAACTTTTCAACTTTTATATCTAAAAACAAATACAAAGAAACCAAACAAAAAACAAAATCACCTACTCAAAAACAACAACTTAACATAACCTACTCAACACTACACGTAGCAACACCTAATTCACTATCACCTTGTCCAAAATATAAAAACCATTGTCCTTTAAACTGAACTATACCTTCAGTAAACACTACCTTATCCACTTGACCTTCAACTTCATTGGAATCTTCTGGATACATGAATGGTTTTTCAGCTCTAGCTATTGGTCCTGAAAATAAATCATCATAATCAATAAGCATTTGTGATAATGAATAAGTATTCTTTAAGAAATCCCCTCCTCCTGTAGTTGATGAATTATAGAATAATACATAATGATTTTTACCAGGAACATCCAATTTAATTGGTGCAGGACCTGGTTCTATTAATCTATTTTGCCAGGTAAATATCCCTTGAGCAAATATGTTATTTTCATACAGATTAGAACATAATTTCCAATGATGTAAATCCAGAGATTCAGCTAAAAAGAATGACGATTCTCCCCAAATCATATAGTATTTACCGGTTTCAGGGTGCTTTTCAGTAAATATCGCTCCCAGCTTCAGCCAATCTTGTCTAATAAGTTGATTACCAAAACTATCAATAGCAATATCATGCCAATTATCATCAGGGGTTATAATAGGTGGATACTTTTTCCAATGAAACAAATCCTCAGAAACTGCTACACACAACCGTGCTGTACTCAAATCATACGCCGTATACGTCATAATAAACTGTTTAGTTTTGTTATCTCTAACGATTCTAGGGTCTTCACAACCTCCTCCTTGTTCCCATTCCTCAGTGGGACCCATTACCGGCTTATGATGGCGAACAAAGTTATATCCATCTTCGGACCATGCTAACCCCACTGTAGACACTTTGGCGGCATTTTGGGCCCGATAGAGCAAATATACCTTATCATCAACCACAATTGCTGTAGCATTATAGATATAAGCGCTCTCAAACTCATGATTAGGATCAGGAGTGAGAATAGGATTGTTTTTGTACCGAGTAAAAGGCCCAATTGGGAATGATTTTGGTGGTTTATAGTTCTTATCTCCGTCAATAGATTTGGAATTGATAATTGGCAACATCATTACTTGAAGAGAGAAGGAAGTGGAGTAATAGGGAGTTGCTCAGCCAGGGGGGTTCCCCAGGATTGAATAGGGATGTGCATGTGAATATCACGCGACTATCACGCTTATATCACACCCCTCGTCACCATCCCCCCCGCGCCTTTGCGCCCTACGCCCAACATTATAATGATCCTTTTCTAATTGTTTTATTGTTGTTTTGTAATTGTAGATGGGACAATTGTTATCACATCCCATAGAAGACAAGTCGCTATTGACGGTGCCGTTGAGCACGTTGACGTACAGTGTTGGGGCGATGCAAGGTTACAGAATGAGCATGGAAGATGCCCATGAAGTCAAGGTTAATGAAGATGAATCATTAGCAGTATTTGGAGTATTTGATGGACATGGAGGTAAAGAGATTGCTCAAATAGTTAGTGAAAAGCTTACGCAGGCGGTGTTTTCTCGGTTGAACCAGGAAATAAGTCGGGGTCGCGGTGAAGAAGGAGGCGGAAGCCCGTTATCTCGGTATATTCGAGTGATTAAAGATAGTTTTTTCTACATAGATAGGACTCTACCGGCAGGAGAAGGAGCCCATTGTGGAACCACAGCATTGGTGGCGATGGTGATAGATAAAAAGTACATAGTGCTAGCCAATACGGGGGATTCCCGAGGGATTATGTCATTGAATGGTGGTAGTTGTAAGACGTTATCGTTTGATCATAAACCGTCCAATATGGGAGAACGAGTGAGAATAGAAAATAGTGGTGGATATGTGGTGAATGGAAGAGTTAATGAGATATTAGCATTATCGCGAGCATTTGGAGATTTTAAGTTTAAAATCCCATTTATGGAATTGAGTGATAGTCATAATAAGTATGTGGAGAAGAATAAACAATACTTTAAGAATGATTTGGTCCATTTGCCGCCAGAATTACTTCAAGTAACATCAGAACCTGAAGTGCTCGTTTATGATTTATCGGCATTAACTGCACCTGAGTTTTTAGTATTGGCTTGTGATGGGATTTGGGATTGTTATAGAAATGATCAACTTATAAAGGTTATACGAGACAAATTGGCTTTAGATTGGTCATTAGAACATATTACTGAATTCATATTAAATGATTGCATTTCCATGGCCTCGAATATTACGGGTATAGGGTTTGATAACATGACGTTAATAATTGTGGCTCTTCATAGTAGTGAAGGGGATATTGATGATTGGTATAGGAAGATGAAGGCGAAGATTTTGGCGGAGAAGAAGGTTCATTGAACGAACAGTTTAATACGGCAATTTACTTTAGAACATTTGTTTGATTGGTGTGGAAGAAGGTTTTCAATTAAAACCGTGGCAGAAATTGATATGGAAATGTTAACATTAATTGAAGATGTTGATGTTCATAGACATGATTTAATCTATAGAGATATCAAACCGGATAACTTTATAATTGGTAGACAAGGTTTATCTGATGAAAATAGTGTTGATCTAATTGATTTCGGTATGGCTAAACAATATAGGAATCCAAGAATTAAACAACATATTCCTTTTAGAGAAAAGAAATGTTTAACTGATACCGCTAAATATATTACTTTTTAAATCGACAATTACCTTGGCAAGGATTTAATGTTCCTACTAATAAATAAAAGTATGAAAAGATTGGTGATAAAAACAAACTACTCTAGCCATAACTGAAAAGATTGGTGATAAAAAGAGAACTACTTCAACCATAACTTTATGTAATGGATTACCAAGATGATTTACTGAATATTTTGATGGGATACCACCATTAATAAGAAACCTAATTTAACATGGTTTTGGTCATCCAAACCCATCAACTAAATCAACAAAAATTACAGCATCTGGTTAATAGACCTTTACTTCCCTATTAAACAAGCAACTCAACAAGTTTCAAACTCAAATCCAATTTCAAAGGAATATATGTCTAATAAGAATTATGAGAATAGTCCTCTTCCAAGAAATGATCAATATGAACAACAAGAAGCTGAAAACGAATCAAAAAAAAGCTTTTGGTCAAAATTATGTTGTCAATAGTTTTAATCATATATTATTTACATTCATCTTTTTTAATTCTCGAATAAAATAATATAAGTCTGTTTAGGTTAATACATAAAGAGATTATTACTAATAAAGTTTATAAGTACTTACTTAAAAGGAACAAGTCACGTTTGAATTCATTTTTTTTTTGAAAAAAAAAACATATACCATACTTAAAGAATCTATAAACAACAAAAACACAATCATTAAACTAAGAACTGAAGTAAACATTAAGCACAATCTGATCTATTTTTGAAAGATCCTTTTATGATTATGAGAAATCATATCCCAATCTTTATCACTTATTTCCATTTGTTTATAACTTTGAAACAAGTATTCTTCAATTTCCTTCAATTCTTCGGTAACTTTTTCTTTATCAAATTTGGCAGTATTTTGACATTTTTCATTGAGATGATTCAAACTCTTAACCATTTGACTGGTTCTTGATTTTATCCAATCTTTATAAAAATCAGTGTATCTAGAACCATAGTTAATTTCAGGTTTAACAGTTAACATTAATGATTTATCAGGAATTGAAGCTGGTTTAGCTCTATAACTAGTAACCATAGTGATTCTTTCAGTGGAACCAATAGGATTAGGAGCCATATGTTGAATAAATCTCCCTTGTAAAACAGCACCTGAACCTCGAGTAGGACCAGGAACAACAGCAATATTACCTTCCATACCTTTACCCATTCTTAAGGAAGTTTCACCACCAATCATAGAACTGGTGTCACTCAACATTAGCACACAAACAAATGGATAACTATCATAATGCCATCCAACAACAGCATCCACTTCAGAGTCTCCTTTCTTCTCATTTTCTTCTAATTCAGCTTGAACTTCAGCTTCATCTTTCATAGAAACATTGACATGAGCAATTTCATAATCTAAAACCACTTCTAACTCAACCCCAGCCATTAAACTAACTAATTCCATGGTTTTAGGATGTGTCCAAGCTGTTTTAGTAAATGGAGTAGCATGAGTATATCCTCTAATAGTGCAATCTTTACCAGTGGTAGAACTATTACTAAATCTAGCATATTTAAGAAATACTTCCTTTTCCAAGATTTCTTGCCTCATTATGGAAATAGCTTCGTCAGTAAATAATGGGAAAGGATCACTAACTCCTATAGGACTTATTTGATCAGGATTAGATAATCCTAATTCCTCCATGGTTAATCTTCTAGTATTATTAAATTTATACTTTTGTAAACAATCATCACTATAATATCTTAAATGTTTTGTAGGATCAAATTCTACCTTTGTTTCACCACCTTTAGATTTAATTAATTCCTCATAAGTGGCTTTTAGTTCAGAATTATAAATAGATTCTGAAACTTTGGCATGGAAATTATCATTGCTAATGTTATATAAAATTTCAGGTGTAGCCATATTTTAATATTAGTAAAATTATATATATATATAAATGTATATGTATATCTATCTATCTATCTATCTAATCAATAGGTTTATAAATAAATCCAAATATAACCATGATTTTGTCTTCTTTATATAATATTTATTGATAATAATTATCTTGATTGTTATTGATAAGGCAATGGTTGAAACTCTTTTGTATTCCTAAAAAGAACTGAAATGCCTTGCAGCCATTTTTTTTTTGCGTATTTGACTTTCCTAATTAGGTTTAGTGAGCCCGTTTTTCCTACTGATAAGGAATGAACACTCATCCGATAACTTATTTTGGTATATAAGTAACTCAGTTGTAGGAATTTTTTGAGTTGGTGATTTCTTTGTTGATTGATCCGAAGGGAAAGCAAGTGACAAATAGGCAAATACACACAGAGATAGGGAACCAAAATGTTATATGGTTATGTAGATAGATAGACTATTGTCAATTATACTATAAATTAGAGAATAAACAATAGTTTAAGAATGATTTGGTTCATTTACTGCCAAAATTGCTTCAAGTGATACCAGAATCGGAGGTTTTCGTTTAACAAATTTATAAAGGTTATACTAGACAAAGGCAGTTTACTGCCTTATTAGACTGGCTGGTAGTATTATTGAAGAACCATTTTATACAGTCCAGCACAGTCTAATACAGTCTACCACTATACAGTAACACTATATAGTAACACAGTCTAATAACGCAGTCTAACTCAATCCATGAACTCAATCCATGAACTCAATCCATAAACTCAATCCATGAACTCAATCCATTAACTCAATCCATGAACTCAATCCATTAACTCAATCCTCACTTTCTATATAATATTCTACGCCGTTACGTTAATAAGATAATATATAACATGATACAATATAATATATGGATATATATATATATATATATATATCTTTCTATCTCTATATCTATCTACATCTATCTTTCTATATCCATCTATCTCTATCTCTCTCTTCACATTCTACTTCTATCACTCATCATCAATTTCAGGACGTGTATCGCGAAATGTGATGATTTTTATACTTTTGTTTGTTTCTTTTCATATCATCATTTTCTTTTTCGGGTTTCCTGTTGTCGTTGTTGCATTATAATATTCTAGAATTATAGTATTCTGCATAGTAGCATTTCTAGACTTTCCCATTAGCATTATAAATTGTCTTTTTTTTTTTTCATCCCCTCCCCACATTAGCATGTCAGTTGAGGTTTATGAGGATCCAATTATCTCATTGGCTAATGATCCTGATCTTAATAAATCCAAAGAGAAATCAAATGATCTTATTCGATTGATAAATCAATTTCCTTTAACGGAAAGAAGAGTTTCTAAACTTTGTCAATTATCATTAAATATTCTTCAAACCCTTGAAAAAGTCGAACTTAATTTGAAAAACTGGGCGTTTATGTCACTTGACTTTAACTCGGGTGATCATTTTAAACCCGATAATAGTGACAATATAAAACAATTTAATACCAGTGTGTCGTTTAAGGTGTTACAAGATTGCACTGATTTAAATAGAAAGTTATCTCGAATATCCGTGGATCTAGATCATATTACCAAGGCTTCTAGAACCTTGTCTCCTATAGACTGTATTCTGGATAGTGGGACTTTATTAACGTCATTGTCTCTTCGAAACATCAAGTTGAAACATGAGTTAACTGATAAAGTCACTGTAGCATACCTGAAGGCCAAGTTGATAACCATTGGTGATGAACTAGAGACTATGTTAAACGACGGTGGTAATGATTCTGGTGCCTATTATAAGACGTTTGTGGCTAATCTTTTATCCCAGCTTAATCGTTCTATTGATGATGAGGATATGGCCGAGAAGTATGAGTGTTTGGCTGTGATTAATGATATGGAGAAGATGTTTGATGCGTTTAAGTTGGAGCATCTTAGGCAAAAGCAGGAACAGGAACAAGAACAACAAAAGCAACAAGAACAACACCAACAGCAACAACAACAACAACAATCACAAACTTTGGAAGTTCCTCATAATACCAAGTCCCATACAACTCCTCCTCCAGCATTTGATGCTTATGATGAAGATTATTCTGATTCTGATTTACAAAGTTCAACTTTCTCCACATTCAATCCTCCAATGGTTCATTCTATTTCCAAATCTCATGCATCAGCTTCATCTCCTTTGACTCAAAGAAATAGATCTGATTCCTATAGTTCCCTCAACAGCTCCATGCTTCATAAAACCACTCTTTCTGAAGAAATGCCTTATTTGATGTCAGCATTCAATCTGGCCAAGAACTTCGAAGAGGATCTTAAACATTTACGAGACGATGAACCTGATTCTGAAACCGTTGACCATGAAACCAAAAAGAATCCTTCAAAACATGAAAAACCTCCTAAACAAAATCGTCCTCCAAGACATCTTCATCATCTGACTCATTTTAACGTTCCTCAAACTCCATTAACTTCTGAAAGCTTTATTCGAACTCCAGCTACAACACCATCTCCTTCATACTTATATTCCAATAATTCACTACTATCGAAGTTGGGAATTAAACCTCGTGTTATAACTACTGATTTACCAGGAAATGATAATAAAGAAGTTGAAGATAAGAGAAAGAACTATGAAATAAAACGGGACAATAAAGAAAACTTGATGAATCTTACAGAAAACAACTTGAAACGACTTAGTGCTAGTAGTGAATTTGAAGATTATGTAGAATAGTGTTGGAGTGTGTATAGTAGACGATGAACTGTAGATATTGAATTGTATAGAATAGACAATTACCTTTACACTTACATCATTTATTATCAATTTATAAAGTCTATTAATATAAACCTAAACCATCATTTTTTTCTGGAATATTTATACAATTCCTTAACAAAACTTTCACCCCAATAACCTGAAGTATATTTGGAAATATATTCAAACAATCGTTGGAAATTAAAGGCTTTTTTCTCGGGAGGAAGGGTTAAACTTTCATTAATAGCGTCACTTAATTCTTCAGTATTCCATGGATTAACAATCAATGCTCCATTTAATGATTGTGCTGCTCCAGCAAATTCTGATAATATCAACACTCCATTGTTCTCTTGTTGACAAGCAATGTATTCATAACTTACCAAGTTCATCCCATCACGTGTAGAGCTGACTAAGCATACATCAGACACTCTATATAAACTTATAAGTTCATCAAAAGGAATGGATTTATGCATAAAATGAATAGGAACAAATTCAACAGTACCAAATTTACCATTGATTCTTCCAACCAATTCATTGACTGTAGCCCGTAAACTTTGATATTCTTCTACATCACCTCTAGAAGGAACAGCAACTTGTACCAAAACTACTTTCCCTATCCATTCAGGATGAGTATCTAAAAAGATTTCAAAAGCATGAAGTTTTTGAGGAACTCCTTTAATATAATCCAATCTATCTACACCAACAATGACCTTGGTATCACCAAATTTATTCTTTAATTGTTGTACTCTTTTAAGCACACTATCTTTTTGTAATCCTTGAATAAACTTATCAACATCAATTCCAATGGGGAAAGCTCCTATACCAATAGATCGATCTTGATACTCAATTCCATTAGGTAATATAGATACTTTAGACACAATTCGAGACACTGATGATAAGAAATGTCTAGCATAATCATAAGTATGGAAACCAATTAAATCACAACTTAAAACCCCTTCTAAAATCTCCTTTCTTACTGGTAAAATTCTATAGATTTCTGAAGATGGGAATGGAGTATGAAGGAAAAAGCCAATCTTAACATTCTTCTTTGCCGATCCAATCTTTTGTCGTAACATTTGTGGTAATAACATCAAATGATAATCATGAACCCATATCATATCATTATCATCAACTTGAGAAGCAATCTTGGATGCAAATTGTTCATTAGCTTCTATATAAGCCGCCCAAGCATTTTCATCGAAATTCATTTCCCCAGGATGATAATGAAATAATGGCCACAAAATACTATTAGAAAACCCATTATAATGTAAATCAGCTATAGTATCATTAATAAATATAGCCGTACACTTAAACTTATCCATAAGGTCTTTATTAACCTTTTCTTGATCTCCTTCAGCAATCTCCTTACCAGGCCATCCAAGCCATTGAAACTCTGTGGATTTCTTCAATCCTTGTAATGCAGTAACTAGACCTCCTGATGACATAGTATATTCATAGTCACCTTGAGGTAACTTCTTAATAGTTACTGGTAATCTATTAGACACAACGAGAACCTTACCTTCCATTATGGGATATATAAAGAATTGACAGAAATAGAAACAATTATTTAAAAAACGCAATGACTTAAAAAGGATATAATTTTATTTTATTTTATTTTTCTTTGTTACTTGTCTCAAAATTTTAATCAAAATCCCTTCCGGTTTATATACTTTTCACTACAATTGGAATAAGGTTCTAGAAATTGCCATGATGCGATAACTGAGACAAGGCGGGTTTAGCTAGACGGACAAGTGCGGACGTCCATTACCGTATTAGGAAGTCTACCTGGCGCGATACTTGTTGTACCATTTTTTCCATCACTATAAACAGTGATTTCAACTGACAATGTATTCTCCATATTACCAGAATCAGCCGGGTCAAGACCAATATATGCAGAACGTTAATAGCAATTTACAGCATCCTCAGCCGCAGTATCAAAATGCTGATGTTTCCATGCAAGGAATGCCGATGCAGGGAGCAGGAATGGGGCAAGTGCCTCAAGGAATGCCAGGTCAAGGAATGCCAGGTCAAGCCCAACCTCAACAGAACTTTGGTAACTTTTTCCAAGACCCAACAAGTTCTATGGCAGCACAATTTGCCAGAACAAGTTTAGGACAATCCAATGATTATATTCAACAAAACTTTGGATCATTTATTCCTCCTACGAGTAATTTGAATTATTATTTCAAAATCAGTAATTCTTATGTTATCAGCAAATTAATATTAATATTGTTTCCATTTAAAAATAAGAATTGGGTAAGAGCTACAGCACCAAATGTTCCTACTGCTGGAGGAACTCCTGGAACAGTGACAACATTTCTACCACCAATCAATGATATAAACGCTCCTGATTTATATATTCCCTTCATGTCATTTGTTACATATATTTTACTTTGGTCAGTGTTCCAAGGAGTTAATGGTGATTTCCATCCTCAATTGTTTGGATATTTGGCATCACAAACTTTAGCTTGTTCTATGATTGATATGTTATTCTTCAAAGTAGGGCTTTATTTATTGAATTGTTCTCCTAATGGATCCATTTGGGATATAATAAGTTTCAGTGGTTATAAATATGTACCTATTATTGCTTTATTATGTTGGAAACATCTTATTGGCGGTGGTTATTTCATTTATTATACCGTGGTGTTGATGGTTACAGGAAGTTTTTCATTATTCTTGATGAGATCATTAAGATTCTTAATATTACCTAATACTGCTACTGGTACTGCTACCAATAGTATTTCCATTAGTCAAAGAAGAATTAGAATTCAATTTTTATTTCTTTATGCTGTGGTGTTACAATTTTTAATTAATTTATTTATGAGTAGATAGTGTGGGTGTTGGTGTTGGGGTGTAGGGAGAAGAGGTGTAGGGAGAAGAGGTGTAGGGAGAAGAGGTGAATATAATGTAATGAACTGAGCCAATGTGATGAGCGAATGTGATGAGCGAATGTAATTACTGCGTCCGGTAATGGGTCCAGCCCTACCACGACGTCGCGGTAAAGTAGTGCCTATTTCAAAACACCTCGTCCCTCGCTCGTCCCCTCTCTCCCTAACCCTCGCCCTACCGCCATATTCCCTTTATTACACACGCGTACGCGTTTCGCGTCGTTTTAAAAAAAAAAAAATCACCTTCTTTATCTCTTCTCTTATATTCTTTCTTTACCATTCCTTCATTACCATGTCCAATACCAGGTTTGCCAAATCTAATGGTACAAAAACAGGCCCAGGAGGTTCTGATAAATACAATAAAACAAGAAGAAATGTTAGAAGTACTAAAGAAACAGTGGTTGATCCTTATATTGCAAACAATCCTATGCTTAATGATTCCATTCAAAAGAGAGAATTGGTGGAAAGAATTGATAAAATTGATGATATAATGGGATTTTCTCGTATTCAGCATGGAGAAAATGATGGAAATAAGCCAAAAAAGGGGTGGTTAATCAATATGCATACGGCAACTATCCCTACCGATGAATATCTACAAGGATATTCTGGAGTGGATTATTACTTTCTTGATGAAGAAGGAGGAAGTTTTAAAGTCACGGTACCTTATGATCCATATTTTTTTGTTGCTGTAACAGTTTCACATGAATCAGAAGCTGAAGAAGTTTTAAAGAAGTTCTTGGAACCTTGTAATGTTAAAAGTATTCGTCATGTTATTAAAGAAGATTTATCCATTCCTAATCATTTAGTAGGATTAAAGAAAACCTTGATTAAATTAACTTTCCATAATATTCCTGATTTGTTAGCCGCTAGAAGGTTGATAACTCCTATAGTAAAAGATAACCAAATGAAAAAAGATTCTCGTGATACTTATAATGTCATGAACTTTACCAATTTAAACAATATTAATAGTGATGATTTTGCCTCTAATGATAATGGTCCTACTATGGATCCTACTGCTTATCTTGAAGATATTCGAGAATATGATGTTCCTTTCCATGTTCGAGTTTCTATAGATAAGAATATTCGAGTAGGAAAATGGTATTCAGTAATGGTTAAACATTCAGAAGTTGAACTTAAAGAAGATAAATCTAAAGTGGCTTTTGCTGATCCTGTAGTGTTGGCATTTGATATAGAAACTACAAAAGCTCCATTGAAGTTCCCTGATTCTAAAGTCGATCAAATCATGATGATTTCCTATATGATCGATGGGGAAGGGTTCTTGATTACCAATAGAGAGATTATTGCTGAAGATATTGAAGATTTCGAGTATACACCAAAGCCGGAATACCCCGGGGTATTTACTATTTTCAATGAAGCCGATGAAAAAGAACTATTGAAAAGATTTTTTGAACATATCCGTGACGTCAGACCAACTGTGATTGCTACGTTTAACGGGGATTTCTTCGATTGGCCTTTTGTAGAAACCAGATCTAGATTCCATGACTTGGATATGTTTGAAGAAATAGGGTTTGCTAAAGATAATGATGGGGAATATAAGTCCAAGTATTGTAGTCATATGGATTGTTTCCGATGGGTTAAAAGAGACTCTTACCTCCCACAAGGATCACAAGGGTTAAAAGCAGTCACTACAGCAAAATTGGGGTATAATCCAACAGAATTGGACCCAGAATTAATGACTCCTTATGCATACGAAAGACCTCAATATTTATCAGAATATTCTGTTTCTGATGCTGTGGCTACTTATTACTTGTACTATAAATATGTTCATCCGTTTATCTTTTCTTTATGTTCTATTATTCCTTTAAATCCTGATGAAGTGTTACGTAAAGGTACAGGTACCTTATGTGAAATGTTGTTACTGGTTCAAGCGTATGAGAATAATATCATTTTACCCAATAAATACACTGATCCTATAGAGAGGTTTTATAATGGTCATTTATTGGAATCAGAAACTTATGTAGGAGGACATGTGGAATCATTAGAAGCAGGAGTATTTAGAAGTGATTTGCCTAATGATTTCAAAATCGATACCACTGTTATTGATGAATTACTTAATGATTTACCTAAAGCATTAAAGTTTTGTGTTGAAGTGGAGAATAAGAAATCTATGGATGATATTGAAAATTTTGATGAAGTTTATGAACAAATTAAGGAACAATTATTAGAGTTAAAGAATAATCCTGTAAGGAATGAAATCCCTTTAATTTATCATGTTGATGTAGCATCAATGTATCCAAATATTATGACATCAAATCGTTTACAACCTGATTCTATCAAAAAGGAAGAAGATTGTGCTTCTTGTGATTTCAATAGACCAGGAAAAACTTGTGATCGTAGACTTCCTTGGTCCTGGAGAGGTGAATTTTATCCTGCTGAAATGAATGAATATAGTATGATTAAAAGAACTTTACAAAATGAAACTTTCCCTGCTGCTAAAGCTTGGTTACCTCCTAGATCATTTGATGAATTACCTTATTCAGAACAAGCTCTGATGGTGAAGAAGAGATTAAGTGATTACTCCAAAAAGGTTTATCATCGTCTTAAACAAACGGAAATCATCAATAGAGAATCCATTATTTGTCAACGAGAAAACCCATTTTTCATCAACACTGTTCGTGATTTCAGAGATCGTCGTTATGACTTCAAAGGTCTTACTAAAGTTTGGAAAGGTAAAGTTTCCAAGATTGATAAATATGATACTATTGCTAAAGATGAAGCTAAAAAGATGGTTGTTCTTTACGATTCTCTTCAATTGGCTCACAAAGTCATTTTAAACTCGTTCTATGGTTATGCTATGAGAAAAGGATCTCGGTGGTACTCGCTAGAAATGGCAGGGATTACGTGTCTTACTGGAGCCACAATCATTCAAATGGCCAGATCTTTAATCGAACGGTTAGGTCGTCCCTTGGAATTGGATACTGATGGGATTTGGTGTATTATTCCTAAATCGTTCCCAGAGAACTTCTCTCTTAAAACAAAGAGTGGAAAGTCTCTTACTGTGGAGTATCCGTGTTTAATGTTGAACTATAAAGTTGATGTTCAGTTCCGTAATCATCAGTACCAGGAGTTATCGGATCCTGATACCTTCAAGTACAATACGAGATCGGAAAACTCTGTTTTTTTTGAAGTCGATGGTCCTTATAAAGCCATGGTTTTACCAACGTCAAAAGATGAAGGTAAAGGGTTAAAGAAAAGATATGCAGTTTTCAATGAAGATGGTTCATTGGCAGAATTGAAAGGATTTGAATTAAAACGTAGAGGAGAATTACAATTGATTAAGAACTTTCAATCAGATATCTTTAAGCTTTTCTTAGAAGGTAAAACTTTAGACGAATGTTATGGAGCTGTAGCCAATGTTGCTAATAATTGGTTAGATGTTCTTGATACCAAAGGTGGTATGTTGGAAGATGAGGATTTAATTGAATTGATTTGTGAAAATAGAAGTATGTCTAAGAGTCTTGCTGAATATGGAGATCAGAAATCTACTTCTATCACCACAGCCAGAAGATTAGGGGAATTTTTAGGTGAAGAAATGGTTAAAGATGCTGGTCTTGCTACTAAGTATATTATTAGTGCTAGACCAATAGGAAGTCCTGTTACTGATAGAGCTATTCCTGTAGCCATTTTTTCTTCAGATAAGAAAGAATATTTCCTTAAGAAATGGTTAAAAGATCCTTCATTGAATGATTTTGATCCCAGAACCGTTCTTGATTGGGATTATTACTACGAAAGATTAGCTTCTGTGGTACAAAAGATCATTTCTATTCCGGCTGCATTACAAGGAGTTACCAATCCCGTACCTCGTATTGCTCATCCTGATTGGTTACAAAGAAAGATCAATATGAGAGATGATAAGAAACAACAATCATCTATTTCATCATTCTTTTCATCAACTTCAAAATCAGAAGCTCAAACGAGACGAATTAAGGATATTGAAGATTTTGGTAATAATTTTGATATGGAAACCAATGCTATGAAGGCTAAAGTTGGTAAAGTTACTTCACGTAAACGGAAGATGAATAGAAATAATAGATCCATAGAAGAAGATGAAGAAGATGAAAGAATCAAAGCTTTACTTAATGGTCCATGTCCTGATATGTTAGTTGATTATGGTGGATATTTACAATATCAAAAGGCTAAATGGACAGTTCAAGCTAAGAATAGAGAAAGAAGAAAGAAATTATTTGGTCAAAATGTTGATTCTTCTCAAAGATCTTCTGTAGGAAATATGATTCGTCGTCAAGCTGAAAACATAGCTGGTTCCTCTTGGCAAATCTTGGAGTATAAAGAAGATGTTAATAAACCTGGTGACTTAAAAGTGTATATAATGTCAGCAGGGAAAGTCCATGTATTTACCATTCATATTCCTAGAAAGATCTATGCTTCATTTAAGACAGAATTAAACTTGAAAAAAGCAGCTATGAATGTGGAAATTGAAAGATCTAATGCTATTTTACCCAATGGTCATAATGGTGAAAACTTGTATAAATTGACTATGCCTGAAACTACTTTTACTGAAGAACGAAACAAAGTTGATAGTGTATTACAAAGTTCAAATACTTTAGGGATTTATGAGTCCCAAATCCGGCCTACAGAACGTGCCATTATTGATTTAGGTAACACTGTTAAGTTTGATGATACTAGAGTTGGAGCTCTAGGGAAAGGATTAAAGAATGGATTCTACACCAAAGACTTGATAAAAGTTGATAATGATGGATACTTGAAAAAATTCGATATGGATATTGTTTACTTGCTTCATATTGTTACTAATAGTTATGAGTTCTTTACCGTGTTTAAAACTTGGGAAAGTGAAGCCATGATGTTTGTATTGAAACCTTCAGCTAGTGCCCAGGAAATCCCCGGTAATATGAGTAAAATCTACCGAGACTTGTTCTTAGCAAAAGAATCCAAGTTAGGTAAGCTTTACAATTATGTGGAGTATCCTAATAATATGAAGTTTGATGTAACTTACTATAATGACACTGGTAAGTTATTCAAGAAATTGGATAAAACCATATCCAAAATCAATGAAGGGAAGAGTAACAAAGCTCTTTTGGCTGTACAATCTCCTTATACTGAAAAGATATTGAATCTCTTAACATCTACATCAAATTATCCAACGATAAAGATGAATGTAAAAGAACTTTCCTTACCAGCAGTAGGATGGCATTCTTTAATCACCAAAAGAATCATTAATCACTACTTTGTTTTAGGGTCCTGGATAAAGAACATGGTTATGCTTTCTCGGTATGGTAATATACCCATTTGTAACGTGCAAATAGAAAACATGGGATATTTGATTGATATTGAGTATGCACGGAGATTATCTACTAATAACATTGTTCTTTGGTGGTCAGGGAATCCTTTAGCTGATCATGGAGGATTTGAAATGGATAAAGCACCTGACTTTGAAAACGTTGATTTCCCAACCATTAATAATCCAGAGATTTATGAAACTGCATGTTTGGAAATTGATGTGGGGACATTGACTATTAACACTATTTTGACAAGTTCCATCTTAAATGAAGCCGAAGGAGCTGATTTGGTTGATGAAGGAGTTATGTTTGACAATAATAATGGAGCATCAACATTAATGGAAGATTCCTTTGGTAGTGCACAATTAAATGTATTACGATCAATGGTCAAAGATTGGTGGGATGATGCTCTTAAGAATGATGTTAATGCTGATGCTATGATGAACCATTTAGTTCCTTGGGTTCAAAGAAGTAGCTCTTTCTTGTATGATTTTGCATTACATTATCATGTTCACAATCTTACCACCAAGACATTATTGCTGTTGATGGGAGAATTCAAAAGAATGAATGCCAACGTTATCTTTGCCAATAGAAATAAGATGCTTATTCAAACCAGTAAAGTGTCAGTGGAAAACTCGTATGCTTATGGACAATACATCATAAAAGCTGCTCGTTCTAAGCCTTTGTTTAGTTTCTTGGAGATGAACATTGTAAAGTATTGGGATACTTTGATTTGGATGGATGAATATAACTTTGGTGGAAGATATTGTAGTGAAATTGTTAATGATGATATGCAGAATTTGAAGATCAATAATCAATGGCAGATAAAGGATTATCTTCCAGTATTATTCCAGACTGAGTTTGAAGATTGGATGATAATTTTCCTTGATGCTTTGATCAAATACAAGAATGATACTCTTATGGGACCTAGTCAACTGTCAGCTACACCTAGAGTGACTCAAATAGCTCATGTTTTGAAAGGACAAAAGAAGTTGGATGAAACAGAAGGAGAAGATTTTGTTGTTAATCCAGAAGGTGGAGTCAGTGAAATCTTTAGAAAACCATTACTTAAACGGATTAATCAATTATATCGTCGGCAAACAGAATCCATTATCAATCCAGAATTAAAACAAGAATATGAATTCCCCAAATTACCAGGATCCCATTTAAAGATGAGAAATCCATCATTGGAGTTGGTTAAATTCCTTTGTTCCATCTTCAGTCTTTCCCATAAACGGTCTATTGAATTTAGAATGTTAAGACAAGAATTGCTTGGAATTTTTGATGTTAGAGAATTCAGTCAAGAAGCTCAATTCGTCAATCCAAGTGCTTCATTAAAGATCCCTCATGTTATTTGTGATTACTGTAACTTTATCAGACACATAGATTTCTGTAGAGATGATGAAAAATCCATATGGAATTGTGTGTCTTGTGGTAAAAGTTTCAATCGGGTTGCCATTGAAGAAGAATTGGTGACATTATATCGTCGTATGATAACTCGGTACCTCATGCAAGACTTGAAATGTTCTAAATGTGGACAAATCAAGGCAGATAACTTGAGTGAATACTGTAGATGTTCAGGACAATGGAGTGAAACTATATCACATCATGAAATAGAGAAGAACATACATGTTCTTTCTAATGTTTCACAAGCGTATAATCTTCAATTACTTAAAGGGGCTTTAGAGTAGGGATGTGCTGATGTGCTAAGTGATTAAGTATCATGGATCATATGGTGGTATAAATTCATAATGTTATAGTCATATATTACAATTGATATAGTCATATATTACAATTGATATAGTCATATATTACAATTGATATAGTCATATATTACAATTGATAATCTCATAATATTGATCTCTATGATTCTCATAATATATTACAATACATAATCTCAATGATTTCTGATCTCATAATATACAATTGATAATATTACAATACATAATCTCAATGAGTTAATCTCATATTATCACTTCTCACTATAACTTCTCACACTTCTCACTATCACTACTTCCCACTTCCCACTTCTCACTATCACTACTCCCTACTAAATGCCCTCAATTCATTCCTTATCCTCAAAATGCCCCTTTCGTGAGACAGAATTATCACTACTAAACGCCTTTGTGTCGGATGACCTTTCCCTAACTTCACCCTGTGTCATTGTTCATGGTTACAAAGCAGTAGGAAAAACAGAAGTAGTAACAACATTCTTAAACACTTTGAATGTTCATCGTACTATAGTTCGATGTGATGAATTCTTAACCAATCGTTTACTTCTACAGCATATTCTTTTATCAATCCGTGAAGATAGTGGATGTGATCATCGGTTATTTCCTCAGTTTTATAGTAAAGGAAGTTTCTTAACAAAGTTTGGTAATTCGTGTGATACTATTGATAATTTCATTATAAACTTGGAGATCTTTCTTGAATCCACTCATTATAATCATCCTCATATTCTTGTGTTGGATAAAATAGATCAATTACCTGATGATCCCTATGAAATCTATCCTGCTTTCGCTCGACTTCAAGAGTTAAGTAAGGCTAATAACATCATTGTTATGTTTATATCATCAACAGAAATCCCTAATGAAGTTGCCACTATGGCCCTTCCTCAAATCTACTTCCCACCTTATACACAAGATCAAGTAACAACTATAATTCAAAGCAAAAGTGAAGAGTGTCAATTCCCCGAATCCATGGGATTGAATGGAACTCCAGCGGCTAATAGGTTCTGGAACCTGTATATTCAAGTTATGGTGGATCTGTATTTTGGCTATACTGGATGTAATGTTACATTATTGAAGAGTATATGTATTGAGAAATGGGAATCATTTATTGCTCCGGTGATCAAGAATCCTGAATTGGTGAAAGATTTCATGACTGTTTTCAAGTCAAATAGACATTTATTACAACAAAATGAAACTCTTCTGAATTCCATTGTTCAAGATTTTGAAACTCAAGAATTTGAACCTATGGATACTCAATTAAACTTGAATAATTTGACATTACATTCTAAATACTTATTAATTGCATCATATTTGGCATCATTTATTGATCCTAAAAGTGATTTACATTTTTTTTCCAATGTTAAATATTCCAAATTCAATACTAGAAAAAAATTTCAAAAGAAAGAAATATTAACTAAAAAAGATATTGATACTAGAATGCTTACTCCATCTTATTATGATTATGAACGATTTTTGGCTATAATTTTACAAATATATCGTAATGAATCTAAACATCTTAATCAACCATTAAATGATGTTACTTTTAAACCATTATCAGAACTTGATTTGACGGCTAGAGAACATGAAATTGCCAATTTATGTTTGTCAGAAAATAGTGATATTGGTAGTCAAATAGCTTTATTAGTATCTCAAGGATTGCTTTTGAAAACTCAAACTAAAGATATTCTTCAACCTAAATTAAGATGGAGATGTAATATAGGTTGGGATGAAGTTCAAAGTATAGCTAAGGATATTGAATTTCCTTTAGAAAATTATCTAGCTCAATAGAATTCTACTTTACTTATATGAGTAAAAGAAGATGTTCCTATTTTTCGAACTTCGACGTTGTTTTCGAAATAATTGTCTTTCCAATAACTCATTTCATAGTTGGAGTAGGGACCGTTTATTTCATCCAGATCAAGCCATCTGAACTGCCATAGTTTTTGTTCTTGTTCATTTTGTTCTTGTTCATTTGGTTCCTCCCCTTCACTTCTTCGCCTCTTCTTCCCTCTATACTCTTCTCCTGTTTCTCTACTATATAATCGAAGCAATTCCTCTTTACTAAGTTCATACACATCAACTATTCCCTTATTAGAAAGTCCATCACAACACTCTGTGATTAACATTACCAACTTCTTCCGTTGAGGATCCTTCTTTTTGGCTTTAGTTTTAGGAGTAAGTTTCTGAAGAAGCTCCATACAACACTCATCAGGACCTAAATGGTCAATTAATTGACGTAGTATAACTTCTATTGGTTGTGACACTTGTTGTTGTTTAGCTTGTTGACGTAGTTGAGCCTTTTTAGCGTTTTCAATATCTTCTTTGTTAAAGTTTTTCATCCATGAATCAGCATTTTCATCGTCTAAATCATTATTTCGTACAAAATTCCCATCTTCATCAAAATACCCTTCTTCTTGTTCTTGTCTGAGATCAAAGGCTTCCAATTTTGGCTGGTCGTCATCTGACACCTCTGAAAAGTGGTTATTATCAATTTCTTTATCAATTTCAGCTTCTTTTTCAAAACTCTTCATATCCATTCGACGGTCTTTCTTCTTTTTTGGTTCTGGTTGCTTTTCTTCTGGTTTCTCTTCATCATCACTAGCAAACATATCAGAATCATTATCCGATTTCTTGTCTTGTAGTTGGTCTTTTTGCTCCTCAAAAGCATCTTCTTCTTCCTCGGATTCACTAGAATAAACTTCATCTATTACCCTTTTAGTTTTCTTCCTTTCACCAGGAATTGGCTCTAAGTAATCTTGATCATTCATGATTGAGCTTGAGTTTATCGCGATGGATTACTTGAGTTTATCGCGATGGATTACTTGAGTTTATCGTGATGGATTGTGCTGTGAGAGTTTTGTCTGTCCAGTGAGAGCTCCGTGCGAGCGTAGCACGGGCTCTGTCTAATCCCGACCCAAGTCCCACCGCGATCCCCTACTAATACTAATTACTCCCTCGCACCACCTTCGCACCACTTCTAATCTCATCTCATCTCCATCTTCATGACTGATCCCTCTAAGAAACGTAAAACCACTCAAGACTTAAATAATACCTACGATGTTTCAGCGGCTATTGATGGTGGAATGGACCAACTTCTAAATTTAGAATCCCAATATTATGAAGATGGTTTCTCCCAAGGACAACAGGAATCCACAAGAAAACAAATGATAGAAGGTAAAGAGTATGGTTATCAAACCGGGTTCCAGAGGTTTCTAGTAGTCGGTTATATCCGAGGATTACATAAATATTGGCTGGAGAACTTGTCTCAATATGAATCTAAATCATTAAGTAATCATCTTCAACAATTACAAACAATGCTAGCGGCTATATCTACAGGTAATGGAGACAAAGAAGTTGAGATATTTGAAAAGAACGTTGTTAAGAGCCGGAATAAAGTACGAGTAATAAGTAATATAGTTAAAGAACAATGGAAAGTCAATAAGCTTGACGATTTGTTAGCTGATGTAGGAGGTCAAATGCAAGTTAGTGAGAAGGTAGATGATATGTGGTGAGGCATTGTAGCATTGTAATGAATGAATAAAGAATGAATAAATAAATGTATATATATATATATATATATATATAACTGTATACATATGAATACGAAATGTACATACTAGAATACAAAATCACAATCAAGAGTCTTTGCTCTACTCTCAAAGTTATACGATAGAATACCTCCCAAAGGACAATCATTTACTCCTATTATTAATTGTTCACCATATCCATTTTCAAGAGAACTGAAGGATAACCCGGTACATTTTCCAATAAATTCAATGGATTGAATTCTTTCAACATAATTATCATTAAAATCATTAACATTTAAAACTCCAATATGATCCAAACTTTCAGCCCAAGTAATAAACTCTCCTGATCGACTAAATTTGGTATTTCTTACTGGACCTGATTGATTAGTAACATAGCCTAAAGACCCATTCCAGCAATATAAAGGTTGATGATCAACTCTTTTATCCCATATTCTTACACAACCATCTTGGTTGCCAGCTAAAAGATGGTTTTCATTACTAGGAGACCAATCACAACTAAAACTGAAATCTTGTTGTCCTTTATACGACGGTAGCGATGCTGGATCTACAGGACATCTTCTATCAATAATAAAAGAATGTAAATGATCACCACTTATTAATAATTCCCGATCATTAAACGGATTTTGGGCTAAACAATTGACAGCAAATGGAAGTCTAGTCTGAGTAGTGGCATGGGTTTCAATGTCAACAGAACGAACAAATTTATCATTAGATGATATTATGAGTTCTTCGTCATTATTAATGATTATATGATTAGTTATACCATCGAAATTATTAGTTAATAAATGTTCATCAGGAGGTTTATCAATGTCATCATATAAATCAGTTAATATATAACCACCTTCAAAAGTCCCTGACGCCAAAAAACGATCGGAACACGTTAATGTCGATATTCTACTATTAGAATTAGTAGGTAAATATCGAGAATCTATAATACAATCTAATTTCATAGAATCTCTCATTAAAGTATCATAATCATTCATTAATCGATTGATTCTGAAAAATGAATGAACAGTATCATTAGAATCAAAATCGTTAGTAGTGTGTAAATTGTAATCATGATAATAACTCAGAGGATAAAAAATCCCATTTTTAGCTATTTCATTACTACACACCAAATTTCGAAGTTGAAAATGGGTAATATGAAGTTTTAATTTACTGTAAAATTTATTAAATTTGAAAAATTCAGTATTCAAATTGACAGATTTAATATTTGTTTGTTTCAAAGCTTTATCAATAGATCCATTAACATTATAAAACCAATTCTTACTCCCAATTCTTTGTCTATCATAGAAAAACTTGGTTCTTAACTCAGGAGGCCATCTCACCCCTTGGATATCAAAACTACGATCATCATAAGCAAATGGTAGTCTTTCTTCTCGAATCTTTAAGGAATTAAGTATGGATAATATATCAGTCCTCGATAGTATGGAATTATCATCATAAAGCAAATTGTATAAAAAAGTTAATGATTCTGATTGATCTAATTCATATTCAGTATCTTCATGAGTAACTTGAGTCCTATCCCCAGATAGCCTTGTTTCGGTAAAGTTGATCTGTTCTTGTGACAATTCTACTGCCATCTTTACCAGGAGACTATTTTTCTATTAGGTTTGACTTTAGACGTTGTAGATGCTAAATGTTGTGTGTTACCTTAAACACCTTGTAATAAAGATTATATGCTTTGTTTTAAATAGGAAATAATGTTATCAGTAAACCAAAATAAATATTCTAAAACTCTTGGCCCTCCAATATTATATGTAAATTATTCTTTTATCTTCTTTCTCTTTCTCTCTTATCTTCTTTCACTTCTTCTTTCTCTTTCTTCTGTTAACAACAATCTTTCCTAAGAAAAGGTTTTTTCTATCACTTTATCGCTGCTTAAAATCAACCGTAGTGGCTAACCCGAGCCCTAACGGAATAACCGAAATCTGACAGGGCGCGCACGGAATACAAAAGGTAAAGTCCACAAAAACTAAAATCCACAAATCCAATTCCACAAAAGTCAATTCCACAAAAGCCAATTCCACAAAAGCCAATTCCACTATGGGACACCAATACCATTTTGACGTCAGTATGTCGTGCTCAGGCTGCTCTGGAGCTATAGATAGAGTATTAAAGAGAGTAGAGGGATTAGAAAAGGTCGACATTTCTTTGGAAAACCAAACGGTTGACGTAACTACTAAAGATGATAGTGTTGATTATGATCGCATTTATCAAACTATTGCGAAGACGGGGAAGAAGGTTAATGATGGGAAGGTTGTTTATTGAGAAGTTCTCTAGAGAGTTCTCTAGAGAGTTCTCTAACAAATATCAATTCACAGACCGAAACTCAACTATTTCGTTTATATAATTATCACGTAAGTCGGATTTAATAAAACATTGTTGTAAGCAAGTGACTAATTCGTTGGTGGATAGATCGTAGAACTCTCCTTGATAGAACCGTTCAATGATATCCACAAGATGATTGTTGATGATGAATTTGACATTGTCGAGTTTATGGAATGAAGGAGGCATTTCAACCCCCAAAGATGACAATTTCACTTCAATTATGATTATAAATGCTTGTTCGATATTGGTAATTAATGCCATTAATCGAGCTCCTGTTTCCTCTCCAATGTCTTCCATGGAAAAGATACTGTTGGTGATCCAATTGTTAATGAAATCCATAGCGTACAGAATAATGTCTATGAATTTCATGGTGTTGGTGTGATTTAATTCCAGACTGATTTTGTTGTCAAACCACAGGATTATCTCTGGTAGTAGTTTGTCTTGATCGTATTCCAAATTATGGTTTACTAATAGTTGAATTAACTCATTGGATACGTTATTTTGAAGGGTTTTGATCAAATTATTGGAGAACTTGTCTAACTTTTCCATGGGTAAGTTCTTATATAAATACTGTAAGTCATTATATTGTAAGAACGATTCATTAATACTGGGATATGTTACTGTTGATAATGATAATATGGTTGATATTAATAATGATTCATTGGAGCTGGATTCTCCATAGAAATCATTCACTATTTCTACCAATTGTAATGGTAATTTGGTTACTTTCATGGAGGTGCTATCTGTGGGAGACATTTGTTTAGCATCTACTGTTTCTGGTTTAGTTTTCGCTGGACTCTTCACCAGACTCTTCACGGGACTCTGTACTGGACTATCTTGATCCCAGTCTTCTTGCCAACCATCATCCCATTGATCTTCTTCTTCTTCTTCTGCTCCTTGTTCCTCTACTGCTTCCTGTTTCTGTGGTTGATTATGCTTCACTGGACTTTGAGGCTCATCCCAATCATCTTGCCATTCATCATTCCAGCCTTCTTCTTTATCTACTTCTTCCTGCTTATTCTCCTCTTCCATACTCCAAGAACTTTGCATTTTCTTCTCAATACTATCAATCTTATCTTCAATGTCATTATACCTATTAGGTTTGTCAACTTTAACTTCAGATAATTCCTTCAAATCGATATTAGAAAACTTTTCTCTAACCCGATTGATAAAGGTATCCATTATCCAATCATTGTGAATTTCGTTTAACTTTTCATTAATGTTATTACTATTCAAATTAATGGATAAATTCCAATCACTTCGATCCAAAATATCCATTATTTCAATTAATGTGTGGTTGGAATCATGTAAATCATTAATATTTTCCGATATTAAACTAATAAGCGTATTGGACAACTTTAATTGTAGAAATTGTTTGATTATTGATATATCAATTAGATTTATATATTCCACAAAATTCTTAATGGATTCAAATTGGGACTTGTTTTCATCCGTGAAAGATATTTCACCATTTTGAAGGTTTAAAAATTTATTAGAATTAATCTTTAATATACTACTTTCCCATACTTTTCTATAGGGCTGAATTAAATGGTTTATATCAACTTTTTCCGTAATAGTACTAAACGATCCAATAAGCTTTACAAATTCAGAAAATTTTCCTCCTTGAATTTCAGAATTGA
The DNA here is from genome assembly GCA_030573955.1 of Yamadazyma triangularis. Lineage (NCBI taxonomy): Eukaryota > Fungi > Ascomycota > Pichiomycetes > Serinales > Debaryomycetaceae > Yamadazyma > Yamadazyma triangularis. The sequence goes on along the minus strand of JAJMEC010000037.1, from coordinate 40,435 downwards.
ACTTTGTCGCCGTTGGCATAAATTTATGGAATACACTATCAATTATCATTACCAATTGATCAGTTAATTCATCAAATTTCTTACCTAGTTCAAACTTAATTAATATCCCACTATTCAACTGATTAAGTCTTTGTGAAAGTTTGCTGAAATTATCAACAAGTAACTCAAGATCATTAATATCAACTGTTTCATGTAAATAAACTGTTATTTCATTTATTAACGCCTTTATTATCCATAAATCATTCAAGTTAGTCAAACTTGTTTCCAACAGTTGAATATCTCCATGTAAATCAGATATGGATTGAGTAGGTTCACTTTTCTTTTGAAACTTGGGATCTTCCAAGATCTTAAATGAAGTTAATTCTTCATGATAATTCAGAATCTTATCATCAATAGCAACGGAGTCGTTTTTGATTTGTTGTTTAAGTTGTTCAAGCATTAGATGATGAAAGATGAATCGCGTTCGCAGAGACAAGTTTTTTTTTTCATTATTATTATTATTACTATTATTGCCGTAATATTAAGTTTATATAAATATGAATATAATAGAAATAGAACTATATATATATATACTAACTATATCAACTATATTAAATCTTCAGTGATATCATCATCCACATATTCATCATCTTTATTCATTCTGTAAATAGTCATAAACATACTGGTGAAATTTAAACCATTCATGAGCCAATTAGGAACAGGAACTGCTGTTAATTCAATAATATTAAACATTAGATCTAATATATTACCGAATAATTCAAGTATTAACATGGTTTTATCGAATTTTAAATCCTTTAAGATTTTATCGTATTTTTGTTGTAAATTATCATTAGGAGATTTTAAGAGTTTCATTTCAACATTAACCTTATTTTGTTTTCTAATGACATTTAATAATTGTGAAATGGTTTTTCTAACCAAAAATATCAATATTAGAACCCATAATTTATTGGTTTGTTTTAAAAGCAGTAATAATTTTTCTGGAAACATGGGGAATTTAGAAAATAAGTGTAAATTATCCAAGATATTGGCTAATGCTTCTAAAATATTTATAAATACTCGTTCTATTTTTTGTAATTTGGATCTATTGACTCTAATAAATCCTTCTCTTTTATTATTGGATTTGTTCTCTTTTAATTTAAACTTATCAAAGAGAGGACTAAATTCTGATTTGGGTACTGGATAAGGCTTAGAATATTTGGTATAATCTCTACTTTTCTTATTATTTTCAATGATATAATTGGATAAATGATTTAGTTTATCTTGTGTTATGGACTTGTTCCCACTTTTTTGTTCCTTTTCAGCTAATTTTAACAAGTTATTCAATAACTCTTGTTTATTATCATTCATTAAAGTAACGTGAATATGAAAATGATTAACCCGAGGACTTTGATGATGAAGAGGAGATACGCGGTCGTGTATGGGGAGTCAATTTACTATATATATATATATAGTATAAACTATTCTATTTATTTGGTTAATGGGATTATTTGTAGTAATAAATTACCTAAAATGTCAGATTTATTATTACTGTGGTTATAATGGGAAATGGCTTCATTAATAACAGGGTTTTTTTGAGATTCTTCAATGAATAAGTTCTGTCTATTTAAGGCTAATTCCACATCATTGATTTGTATAATAAACTTTTCATTAATGATAATATTGAATTTTAAAGTATCTTGTTGAACTAAAGTCATTAATAATCGGTTGACTTCATTATACCATTTCCCCAAATTATTATAACTATTGTTTTCCACAGGAGCCGATGGTTTTATCAGCTTAATTTGCAGCAATTTTTCATTCAATTGATGAATTAAACTAACTTTATTATCATTAAGCTTTGTAGTTAAATCAATTGTTTCTTGTAATTCATCAAGTTTACGAGTTTCATGATGAAGTTCTTGTTGTTCCTTGGTGATGTAGGAATCGAGATTATCGAATTTGTTAAAATCAATGTTCTCTACAAGTTCATTATCTACACCAATATCCTTTATTTCGGATTCCATTTGTTGTATTTGTTTCATGGCATTATTATAATTATCATTTTCCAACTCAAATTCCTGATTGAGTTCATTTATTTCTCCCGTTAACGTTGATATTTCCTCTTGTTTTGATGTTGTTTCATTTTTTAACCCTTTAAGCTTACTTTTGACTTGTTCATTTTCTTGTACTATTCTATCAATGTCATCTTTAGTTATAGTTAATGAATTATTTAATATGATTCTTAAGAACTTATCTCGAGTTTCTTGTTCTAAATATTGGAACTTTAACTTGGAAAACTTTTGTTTTTGGTGACTTATTTCTTCATTGATTAGTTTCGGATTCTCTATTCCAATATTGCTGAACTCCTGTTTACTATTATTAATGCTTATATCTGTGTCAATCATTGGTAGTTTATTTATTGTGTTGTTGTTTATATGTTTATCATGTAATCGCGTTATTATCGCGCATTTAGGATGGTGATGAGATTTGGAGTTGAAGAACCGAGTGAGAGAAGTAGTAATGCTGAGGTTGTATTTTTAGTGAATTAAAGTTGTTCTGGAGTTAAATTGTTTGAATTGACAACAAAGGAATTTAAGCAAGAGAAATCGAGAGAAATCGAGAGAAATCGAGAGAAATTATTAGAAATCTTTGACATTTATCTCCATTTCTCAATTGCTGCAAAATCTATAATTTCCAGTACTCTACAATCAGTCTACAATTACCACTTTTCTCTATAGGTGTATTTATTAAACGTATAAATATATAATTAAAGATAACTTGTTATAACAAACTATCTAATTTTTATCAACTTTAACATCCTTGATTCTTTCAATTTGTCCATTCAAGACATCAGGAAGTTCAACTGATTCATGGTCATCCACAGCTGGAGTAGCTGGTTTAGGTTTGGTTTCTTTATTTTTATCACTTGGAGTCATAACCAAATCATTAAAGTTCAATTTGGAGTCATTATAAGCAGGATCATCTTCAGCAGTTTCATTCCATTCTAACAATTCCTTTTCATGTTCTCTTTCAATAGCATATTCAACGGCTTCCAAGACATTTTCACAGAGTTTCTTTGGTTTATATTTAGGTTCAGTACCATCTTGGTAAACACCGGTTTTAACCAAGATTGAGTGCCATGAAACATCATGAGAATTGGCGAATCTAATATCGGATTCTGGAGTATCACCAACGAAATATACTGTGGAAGCAGGAGGTAATTGTAAAGTGATTTTATCAGATTTTTGATCCGCCAAATTCTTAGTTTTAATTTCCCCATCTTCATCTTCATCTTCATAAGATTCCAATTTCAGTTGGTTAATGAATTCTTCACCTTGTTCATTAATTAAAATATCAGCTTCGCCGGCATTTGGATCATTTACAGATAATTTTTTCAAGTGTTCATCTAAAACACCCTTACGCCAGCTACTTAATACCTTATTAGCAAACTGGAAGGTCCCCTTTTGAGGTTTACCAAACCGGTTAACTTTCAATTCATGTCCGGTATGTTCTCTATATAAGGCAGCAATGGAAACTTGTAAAGCTCCCATACCATACCGAGATAATTTATAATTAGTAGCCCAAATGAAATCAGAATGAGCAAAATATATTTGAGGACCTTCATCAAAAGTTTTAGATTGGGTTCCCATAACCCCATTTTTACTTAATAACAAATCCAAGATAATTTGCTGATCAGCAGCCCAATTTCTTGAATCAGCGAAAACTAATATAGCATCGATTGAAATCTTGGAGAAATCAGCATCTCTAGTACATTTCAATTCTTCTTCAGTCAAATCATGATAAGGAGAAACAGCAGGGTTCCATTTTAAGATATCTAAAGGAGTGTAGACATTTTTAAACCCATAAGATTCAGCCACATTCCGACAGACATTACCAATACCACCAACAACCAAGACATTCTCATAAACGCCGACTAAATCCTTCATAGGAGTATGACCTTGAATGATTTGATCAGGGGTAATGGTACAATCTAACCGTTTAGATAAATCAGTGGATCTAGCACTTTCAGGTTTACCACCACCATTAGTAACAAAAATGGAAGGAACAGTAATATTATACTTATTTTCCCCATTTAAAAGTTTCATGGCCTTAACGGCTTCAGGAATGGTATTAGGACCTCTTAAAATGACCCCATCAATATCAAAACAGAAAGCATAAGAAGCGACTCTAGGATGATCAATAATGGATTTTTTAGTTCTTCTAATGATCGAAGAATTTCTGGATAATTTAGCCATAGAATCAACTTTCTTTAAATTTTGGGATGAATTTTTATTTAAGGAGGTGGAAGAAGATAATTTAGTTAATCCATTCTGCCATTGATTTAAATCGGTTAAAGAAAGGGAAGAAACTCTATGTTTTCTTAAAGCCGGTTGTAATTCATCAATACCATCATTATTTAAATAAGATTGGAATTGAGGGGATTTTTCTGGGGATTTATCAGTATTAGCCATAGTATAATATAATATAATGTAATTACTATCTCAACAATATAATATAAACTAAGTAATTAGACAATTGTAAATGATATCAATAAACTAAAACTTTAAAATTATAAAATCATATAACTAAAAGTAAAAGTAATAATAATAATAATAATAATAATAAAAAAAAAAAGAAAACTTAAACCAAAGGGAATATCCCCATCTATATATATCACCACTCCGTGGCTGGTTACGAGCGCGCCCACCAACTCTATTCCCAATGATGTATGGTATGATTGATCATTCAGCGACAATGGCGGAGACATAATTGGAGAACAGTGGGGTCGGAGTTAGGAGCAAGTAATGTAGATCTTTAAAATAAGTTTGGGGACATTTTCCTAAAGTAGAGGTAAAGTTTGGCAGTATATTAGAGGATGGTTCTGGTTATAATTGAGAGGGTTCGTTGGCGGTGAACTAGCAACCTTGCTGTATGTGAATGACGAGTTTTTCCGAGGAGAGAGAGAGAGAGAGAACGTTAGAGAGGGTTTAGAGACAAGGTTACAGAATGTTATGGAAAGAGATATGGAGGAGATGGAAAGAGTTATAAGGTATTATAAATAATATATACAGAATGATGATGGAATGTCAATTGATAATAGTTAATGGATAACTTTTGATGGAATGATGGTTGTTATTGTCTCAGATTCGGGGTTCCAGATAATTCTAGATATTTCGATGCGAGGCTTTGAAAGTTGCGACTGAGGACATAGGGGAGAGAGAGGACAAAGAGGAAAATTAAAGGAGTCAGAGAATGGAGTCAGATAAAGGAGTTAGAGAATGGAGTTATAGAATGGAGTCAGAGAATTTAAACAGTACAAAAAAGTAGAGGTTTATCACAAATACTGTGTAAAGGTATAGTAGTAATTGCACAAAATAATAGTGTATTTGAGACAATGCTCATGGTTATTTGATTGTCTTGTAAGGTCCACTTGGGTCGAGCTCGACCTATTTCGGTCGCCTAATTTCCTCCTCTTTCCCCCCCTTTCCCCCCCTTCGCACTATCTGTCTCGCTACAACTCCCTAAAATCATCTCTATTCTACCACCACCCGCACCACTTCCAACACCTCCCTTCTCGCACTCGACATTCATTGAAAATTTTTTTCTTCTTTAACCATGAATACCATCACCTTATCTGACGAATCCAAAGAAAGAATTGTTAAATTATTGGACTACTCAAGAGCCGTGGCTCATTACGGGTTCATTCCTTTTGTGTTATACTTAGGTTGGTCTGCTTCTCCAAGTAAACCTTCTTTATTTAACTTATTAAGTCCCTTCCCAAGTATTTAGGATATGTACATAAATATAGATTGCTTGTATTGATTTGTTAATTTTTGGATGTGAAGTTGTTTTACTTTTAATTGTTTTTGTGGATGTTTTCTGTTTTCTCTGTTTTTTTGTTTTCCTTCTTTTTCCTTCTTTTTTCTCCTTTTTCCTCCATCTCTTCATCACTTCTTCTTTCCTCCTCCTCTTCATTCTCTGCATTCGCATTACTCATCCCATCATGGATTCAAGAAACGCTGATACTATAGCCGGTCTAGCGGCGGGATTTACTACTACCATAGTAGGTCATCCTTTGGATCTAGTTAAAGTCCGACTCCAACTAGCTTCAGAAACTCAAAAACATCCACTAAAAGCAATTGTTAATGACTTACGTTATCAAGCTAGAAAATCATATAAATCTAATCCTAATGCATTTAAAGCCAAATATTACTTAAAAGAAGTCTATAGAGGAATAGGGCCTAATCTTATAGGGAATATTTCTGCTTGGTCTATATATTTTACCCTTTATTCCGAATTAAAGCATCAGTTGAGTTTACAAAACTCTATGGTTAATTATTTCAGTGCTTCTACAATAGCAGGACTTTCCACTTCCTTATTAACTAATCCCATTTGGTTATTGAAAACAAGAATCCTAAGCAGTTCCAAAAACAAAGTTTATTCCTACAATTCAATTATAGACGGTATCAGACAAATAGTCAAGCATGAAGGAATATCCACATTCTATAGAGGATCTATTCCTAGTTTTTTCCAAGTATTTCAAAATAGCATTCAGTTTACAATCTATGACGGTCTTAAACTGACATTTCACATAGATGATTTCAATAATAAACAAGTTTTTGTGTGTTCATCAATAGCAAAAGTGTCGTCGATGCTAATAATGTATCCATTTCAAGTACTACGAGCTAACCTTCAAAACTACAATTCCGATGTATTTATAAAAGAAATTCAACATCTTTGGAATACAAAAGGATTTTATAAAGGAATCACAATCAATTTAGTCAAAGTGGTTCCTTCTACTTCTGTAACGTTTATGACGTATGAACTGATGAAATCATGGTTATCGCATCGCGACAACGCGTTAAATTGAAAAAAATAGAGTTATTTTCCACCATGAAAAGGCCATCAACAAATGACATTTCTGACGTCAAAAAGGTGAAAAAACATAATGAAAGTGATGAAGAATTGTGGCAACCACCATCATTTAATTCATTGGACCCTTTTTTTAAAACTACAAAATATAGTACGGAAATTCCACCAGCAATTAACTTAGAAGATGAACTCATTTTGGGTATTGATGAAGCCGGTAGAGGTCCTATTATGGGACCCATGGTATATTCTGTAGCCTACTGCAAGCCAGAGTATGAGGCGAGGTTGAAAAATCTTGGGTTTAATGACTCTAAAGTATTAAAGCATGATGTTCGTCTTGACTTCTTCAAACAAATGCAAACTCCTCAACATGAGCTTAACGACAATGTTGGTTGGTTAACGACTATCATGACAGCAAAAGATATCAGTAGTGGAATGTTACGAGTTCATGGAAAAGGAGCCTATAACTTAAATGATCAAGCTCATGATACCACTATTGATCTCATCAAAATGTTACAACAGCAAAAAGTCAACATCAAAAAGATCTTTGTTGATACTGTTGGACCTCCAGAGAAGTACCAAGCTAAATTGAAAGGAATATTCCCCAATATAGAAATCCGGGTGGCTAAAAAAGCTGATTCTCTTTATGCCATAGTAAGTTGTGCTTCAATTGTTGCTAAAGTTACCCGTGATTTGTACTTACATCATTTCAATAGAACTGAGAAGCTTTTGTGTGGTCAATCTATAGGTTCTGGGTATCCCAGTGATCCAAATACCAGCAAATGGTTGAACCAAAGTGTGGATAAAGTGTTTGGCTGGCATTACGGGCTCATACGGTATTCGTGGCAGACGGCCAAAGATAGTTTGATAAAGAATAAAGCAGTAGAAGTGACATACGAAGAAGCCGAAGAAGGCAAAAGAAAGAAGTTTAGGGGGTTTGGTAGTCAAGGTGTTTTGTAAGTGTAATATAGAGCATTAGTAGGTATTTCTCGTTGTAATTGTGTAGTGTTTGTGGATTCTTGTATTTGTGGATTCTTGTATTTGTGGATTCTTGTATTTGGATCTCACTCGTTTCTCGTTTGTATTTGTGTTTCTCATTTCTTCTCACTTCTTCTCACTTTTGCCCCGGAGTTTAATGCCCGACGGAAGACAACCATGCGATCGCGGACTCTCATATTACTACGTTATCTGAAAACTTTTCTTTTCATAAACACAATGTCATTACTTATTGGTGCATCTAAAGCCATTAGAGGAGTTGTTGGCAGTGGCTCTTTAGCCTCATTGAAGAACAACACGTTCAATGCTAACAAAAAATTCATGATTTCTTCATATCAATTAGCTAGATTATATTCCAGTGGGAAATTTCCTGACCATATTGTTATTAATATGCCAGCTTTATCACCAACTATGACACAAGGGAACATTGTTTCATGGAGTAAGAAGGAAGGAGACCAATTGGCTCCAGGTGAACCTATTGCAGAAATTGAAACTGATAAAGCTAGTATGGATTTTGAATTTCAAGAAGAAGGATACTTGGCCAAAATCTTAATGGCTGATGGATCTCAAGAAGTTCCTGTTGGGAAACCTATTGCAGTTTATGTTGAAGATGAAGGAGATGTTGGAGCTTTTGAAAGTTTCACTGCTGCCGATGCTGGTGAAGGAGAAGTTGCTTCAAAACCACAAGAAGAAGAAGCTCCTAAGGAAGAACCAAAGGAAGAAACTCCAAAAGAATCGGCACCAAAGGATTCCAAGAAACCTGTCACCACTACTTCAGCTCCAACTGACAGAATTATTGCATCACCATTAGCCAAAACCATTGCTTTAGATAAAGGTATTTCCTTGAAAGCTATTAAAGGTACTGGTCCAAATGGTAGAATTGTTGCTAAAGATGTTGAAAACTACACTCCAGCTGCTGCTGCTGCTTCTCCAGCTGCTGCCGGTGCTGCCGCTCCAGCTGCTGCTACTTATGAAGATATTCCAATTTCTGGTATGAGAAAGACTATTGCTAAGAGATTAACTGCTTCCAGTACTGAAGTTCCAGGTTATTTCGTGTCTTCTCAAATGTCCGTTAGTAAACTTTTGAAATTAAGACAATCTTTGAATGCCAATGCTGATGGTAGATATAAATTATCAGTTAATGATTTATTAATCAAATCCATTGCTGCTGCTTCTCAAAGATTTCCTCAAGCTAATGCTTCTTGGTTACCAGAACAAGGAGTTATTAGACAATACTCTAATGTTGATGTTTCAGTTGCTGTTGCCACTCCAACTGGATTAATCACTCCAATTGTAAAGAATGCTCATGCTAAAGGATTATCATCTATTTCCAATGAAATTAAAGAATTGGGTAAAAGAGCTAAAGATGGTAAATTGAAACCTGAAGAATATCAAGGTGGTACTATTTCTATTTCCAACTTAGGAATGAATCACGCTGTTAACAGTTTCACTTCTATTATTAATCCTCCTCATTCTGCTATCTTGGCTATTGGTACTGTTGATAAGAAAGCCGTTCCTTCTGACGTTAATGAACAAGGATTTATTTTCGATGATGTTATTACCATTACTGGTACTTTTGACCACAGAGTTGTTGATGGTGCTTTAGGTGGTGAATACATGAAAATCTTGAAAGAAGTTATTGAAAATCCTTTAGAAATGTTAATTTAGGTTTTATTTTGTCTTTATAGAAATAAATATCTGTAGTGGATTTTCGCACAAAAAACCAGTTTTAATTTTTTTGTTGATTTTAATTGTTTTTTTCTTTTGTTCACTTTCTTTTTGTTCACTTTAATAATGCCTCTTAAATCCATATACGTCGCCAGACATGGTTACAGAATGAACTGGTTACCACCACCACATCCTCCAAATCCTACAGGAATTGATAGTGATCCACCATTGGCACCTCATGGAGTTGATCAAGCTAAGGAATTGGGTAAATATATTGGATCTTTGCCAGAACAAGACAAACCGCAATTTATTCTTAGTTCTCCTTTCTATAGATGTGTGGAAACGGCTGAGCCAGTTAGTGAGGCTTTAGATATCCCCATTTGTTTAGAAAGAGGAGTAGGTGAATGGTACAAAAAGTCTAGAGATACAGTACCGGAACCAGCTGATTATGAACGGTTAAATAAGTTCTTTCCTCATTTATCTAATGCTGAAGTTTGGCATAGAGATAATACTTTGGGAGTAATTCCTAATTTACAAGGAGAAACCGAAGATGAGATTATTCAAAGAGCTAAACAGTTCTGGCAAAAATTCATTCCTGTGTTTGAATCGAAATTCCCTGAAGTTGAAACTATTCTTATTATTTCTCATGCTGCCACTAAAATTGCCTTGGGAATGTCACTTTTAGGGTTTGATAATGTTTATCAATCCATTGATGATAAGGGAACCAGTCTTCGTGCTGGTGCTTGTTCCTTAGACAAATATGTTCGGGAAGGTAATGATAAATGGAATAACGTGATGAATGGTAACTGTAGCTTCTTAACCCAAGGTGAAGAAATGAACTGGAATTTCCACTATAAATTCGAAGCCGGTTCCGATGAGGATATTAAAGCCAGAAAACAAGCTGCCGAAAAGGGAGTCGATCCAGAACAAATTGAACCTTCAGAGGTAAGTTAAATAGATAATACACCTTTTTTTCTTCTTCTTCTTCTTCTTCTTTTCATTACTAACATTGTAGGATTTTTATGTGACAGTAGATATCCCACTGATAGGGGAATCCAATGATGACGTTATTCAACCATCTTCCAAGTTCCAAATCTCCGATATATCAGAACAAAATCCCCTCATGAAACTTTCCAATAAGGAGTCGCAAGATAATTATATCATCAATAACTTATCCCTTATCAACGAACAAATCTATAAATTGAAGTGGCAAAACTTGGTTGGTAATGATCTTGTATTTGATGAACATGGTGACTTAATTGGGAACGTTAACCATCATTTACAATGGGATCCTTCTACCAAGTTCCTTGATCGGAAGGATGTGGAGAAGGTCAAGTCTGAGACTAATGATAATAGTACTAACTTTTACCGAACAATGGTTAAAGTATTACGGGAGAAACAAGATAATCAGTCTAATCAACCGCGTGACTAATAGATCATGTTTTTTTTTTCTGCTGTTGTTATCTATAACATCCCTTTAATGAAGTTACGATGAAAAGTTCGTATATTAGGCCCCTCGCTTACATAACCGCTTACATAACCCCTCGATCTCGGTGATAATATAAATAGCTGCCAAAATCCCCCCGGAATCTCTTGAAGGTTTCCTTTTTTTTTATGGTAAATCGAACTTCTTTAGCTACCGAACAGGAAGTCAACAAAACCATTCTTAATGAGAAAGCTATTCAAAATGCACTACGACCTTATGTTAAGCTTTTAGGCTCAATGAGTGATTATGTTAATTGGCGAGATCAGAGTCATTACCCCAATCAGAGTGAAGTGACTGCTCATTTGTTGTTACTAAAGTGCTTTAGAGTGTTGAAACTGAAAGTTTTGGTGGGGATCAGTCATGAGAAACTGGGTAGTAAGTTGTGGCAGTGTTATTTAACAGTAGCTGTAAGACGATTTCTTATGTTTTATTCTGCCATTAATGAGAAGTACCCCAGTGAAGCTGACAAAAATGAGTGTTTCCTGTGTTTAGATACTTTACTTCCGCCTTTGGATGTGTTGATGGTGTGGCACACTTTCTGTTTGAATACCACGTCAATTTTCAGCAACTCGGTTACGTTACAACGATTCAATGGTGTTAAGTACCCATTTCCCCTCTATCAATTCCAGAAAGCTGTAACGGGAGACTTTATGTTTCGTCCAAAAAATGAGCTACAGGAAAACTTTGAACTATTTATAAATGAATATCTTATCAAACATAAGTTATCGGATAGATTTTATTATGATTGTTATCAGCCATTTGACGTTTCCGACATCGAACTACCGATTTATTGTAGCTTTTGTTCCGTTCAATTGGCAACTGTACCTTTGATGAATGATCTGGGAACTGGATTTTCCGATTCTGGGTTTAACACAATGGTTTCCAAAAAATGCCTGTGTCCCTTTGGGGTCACATTGACCCACGATGAACTTCGGAAACGTCAACTATTCACTGACTGTTCCCGAGAACATGATATTCCTTCAATTCATACCTACTTTTCTCCGGTATTGATGAAAACCCCAGGGGCCCATCTGGTAGAACTGGTGAATAAGAAAATTACCCGTCACTTACAGTATAATCTCCAGGAGTTTTCATCGATGTCATTGAGATCTTATATAGAAATGTTTTCAAGAGATTATTCTAAAAGTCATGAGTTGATTCCTCCTTTGAGAGATTATTTATCCTACTATTTAGTTCATTCAACTTTACCTTCACCATGTCAGATCAACGATGATTTGGTTGCAGGAATGTTAAGACAAGAACGGTTTATCGACAAGATGGAACAATTGAATTTGTTAACGTCTTCGGCATCACTGCCGGTTATAAATGATGCCATTGATAGGTATGGGAAGTTTTTGCATATGTTAGAATTTGCAAAGTTTCCTGTTGTTCCTACTTTAGACATTGACTTGGTGTGGCATACTCATCAATTAAGTTTTTATTCCTATTATGCATATTGTTTAAAACGATTTAGTCACTTGGTAGTCCATAATGATAAAATGGAAGAGAATAGAATGAGTTTTGGGTTTGAAACTACGGCTAAAAAGTTCAAATCTTGGTATAAACAGGATTATTCCTTGTGTTTATGTCAATTTTGTACCTATCATCGTAATGTCAATAAAAAGAGTCTGATATTTGGAAAGAAAGAGAAACAACAGTCAGCAATTGGTGATGCCAATAGATGTCACATTAGCACCCATAATGCTATCAAAGTCCCCACTCCCAAACAGGACAAGATTAACCGTCAGTACAAGAATTTCCGGAAACTGAACTGGGGCGAAAAGCTTCCCTGGGACTATCAAACTGACATTGAAACCCATGTTACTCCTGTGGTATCTCCTATAACAGAAAAGGCACATATTGCCTTTTATGAGCAAGGAGTGTGTGCTAACATAGTTGATGCCCAAAGTGCCTGTGAAGCCAATAGTGGATATTATCATATTCCAGCTCCTCCAAGGAATTCTAATAACATGTCTTATTGTGGAGGGTCCTCGGGTTAAAGAATAAACTGAAAAAAAAAGGGAAAATGTAGAATATAGAATGTAGAATGTATTATACTTTAGAGTGCGACATCACCATCATCACCATCACCATCATCATCACTTCATGGATTTAAACAGATTTAAAGTCGTTCTTGGATCAACATCGGCGAGAAGATTAGAGATTCTTGAGACGTGTCTTAAGCTTAAAGTCACAGTGGAAGTTCCTGATTTTGAAGAAAACTTATCTAAATCGTTATCTCCTGAGGAATATGTAAAGCAAACATCATTAGGAAAGTTACAAAGTATACTTAAGACAAAGAGAGATCAACCTACAATTGTAATTTGCTGTGATACTATCATTGATTGTGATGGGAATATCTTGGAAAAGCCCCAAACCAAGTCAAAACAGTGGGAAATGTTCAATATGTACAGACAAAACCCTGATATCAAAGTGATTTCGTGTGTGAATGTAGCCAAAATTGATCAGAATCAAGTATCACAATTATCCCAGTCAGTAACTACAATTCTACGGTTTGATAGTACTATTCTGGATGAAACTGTGCAACAATACATTGAATCAGAAGAAGGATTGAATGTTGCTGGAGGGTTCAAGTTCCAAGAGTTGGGCAATGTTTTGTTTGATTCATTACACGGCGATTACTTTAATGTTGTTGGATTGCCAACGAAGATGACTTATCAATTGCTTAGTCAGATATCTAAGACAGAGTAAGGGTATTTTGTCATAGGGATTGATGTGGCGGCTATCTATTATGGGGGTCGAAATGCGCCCACGCACGACCACTATCCCTCACTATGAAAAATTTTGAGATGAGATGAGTTTAAACAAGAAGAGATGAAGAAACAAGACATGAAGAAACAAGACATTAAAAAGCAAGAAGATGAGATAAAGTTATCGAATGAAGAAAGCAGTTCTGGAGAAGAAGTTAGTCAACAAGAAGAAGAGGAAGAGGAAGAAGAAGAATCAGGAAACAGTTCCAGTGAAGCAGAATTATCAAGTGATTCCGAAGAAGAATCCGACTCAGAAAACATTAAAGGATTACAAGAACAAACACCTAAAGAACATATTATTATAAAGCCAAGTAAACAAGTCAACAAATCCAATGCCAAACAAGACAAAAGAGGGATAATATATATCGGTAGAATACCACAACGGTTCCAAGAGGCAGAAATGAAGAAGTATTTTGAACAATTTGGTGATATTACTAGACTTAAATTATCCAGAAATAAAAAAACTGGACAACCAAAGCATTATGGATTTATTGAATTTAATAACCAAGAAGTGGCCAAGATTGCATGTGATGCCATGAACAATTATTTGGTGTTTGGTCATTTATTAAAATGTTATGTTATTGAAGACCCTAAAAAGGGAGATTTAATCTTCTCTGATAAAAAATTCAAAATCATACCTTGGAAAAGCATTAGTAGACATAGAAATGATAAACCAAAGACTCAAGCCAAATGGGATAAACTTCAACAGAAATATGAAGGAAGTCAGGTGAAAAAATCCAGTGATTTGAAGAAGAAAGGAATTGATATTAGTTATTTAGGTTAAGGGGTCTCTACCTCTATAAATGCACACAATCATTATCAGTAAAACTATTTTATACTAATATTATATTGTAGTGTAATTTATCGTATTTTGAGATCAATAACATGTAATCTATAATACAGCCCTTCCAAATACCCCTTTGTCTCTCCTTCACCTTCTCTTTATAGTCAAAACATCCCTATGCGAAGCGGCCCGCGCACGACCCCCTCGATTATTTATATACTACAAATGATTGGTAGATGGAATTCACATGGAAACATAATCAGAAGAATAATCATATTCACCAAAAAAAAGTTGAGGTGGGATCGAAAAATATAAGTTTTCATTTGAACAGTTTTCATTAATAATTATTAATTAACAAATTTAATTAACAAATTTATCATTAAATTGTCATTATGTCAGAAGAAGAATTAAAAATATACTCCGCCGATGAAATCGCCAACCATAAAACCTCCGATGATTTATGGATTGCCTATAATGGATTGGTTTATGATTGTTCCAAGTTTCTTGATGAACATCCTGGTGGAGAAGAAGTTATGGTCGATGTTGGAGGAACCGATGCTACTGAAGCCTTTGACGATATTGGACATTCTGATGATGCTCACGATATTATGAAGGGATTATTGATTGGTAAATTAGAAGGTGGGGTTACAAAAGAGATCAAATCCAATCTTGAATGGGAACAAGAATCCAGTAACTTACCAATGATTGCTGCTGGTGTAATTGTTGTGGCGGCTGTTGGGTACTTTTATCTCAACAAATAATGATGTTGAGACTGAGATAGTGAGGTACAGAGATACAGTGTCAGACACCTATTTGCAGATTTGTGGATGATATTGTTAAGAGATATCATAAATTAATAGTTTGAAGAGTTAATCATATTCACGGGTCAAGATCTTGTAATAGATTCATAATATACGTTGAATTGTTTATGTTATGAGGTATATTCGTCGTTCATCTATACGAGCGAGAATAAGCCAATCACATCATTGACAGGCCAATAACATCATTGACAGGCCATTGACAGGCCATCACTGATTTAAAGCCTGAGTAAAATCTTGAATCAAATCCTCTACATCCTCTACTCCTACACTTACTCTTAATAATCTTTCATCTACTGTGGTGTCACTTATAGCTCTCCACTCAATTAAACTCTCCACACCTCCTAAGGATGTGGCATGGTAAAAGTATTTCAATTTACTGGGGAATGTTTTGGCGGTTTCTTCATCTTTTAATAACACTGAGAATACTGGTGAGTGTCCCGTGACTTGATTAGAAATAAAAGAATCTGATTGTAATGATCCATGAACAACTTTAATCAAATTGGGGAATTTATCATTATTATCATTCAAATATTTAACTAATTTAACACAATTATCACTTTGTGTTAATACTCTTAACTTTAAAGTCTTTAGACTTCTAACTAACATGGAACTTTCAAGATTACCAATGTTGGTCCCCAAGTAAATTCTATCTTGGACGAATTTCTTTTTGGTATCTAAATCTTTGGCAACAATGATCCCAGCAAGTAAATCAGAATGACCACCAAAATATTTTGTAGCTGAATGCATGATGATATCAGCACCTTGATTAAAAGGGTTTTGTAAAGGAGGAGGAGCAAAAGTAGAATCAACCAGTAAAATAGCCCCCTTTTCATGAGCCAATTGAGCATAATGACTAATATCAAAATGAATTCCTTCAGGATTTACAGGAGTTTCTAAATGAACTAAATCACCTGGTTGTAAATACAGAAAGTTTTCATGATTTAGTTCAAGAACTTGAGTCCAATTGTTTCTAGAAAAGATATCAGCAATACCATGACATCCATGATAAGCTTGACCTATCAAGATATGTTTTGGATTAAAATGAGTTAATAAAGCAAAAAAAGCACTAAGACCAGAATTATACACCACACAGTTCCCATGACAGATATTATCAAGAATCAGTTCTATTAAATCACTATTAGGATGAGATAACCGAGAATAGTAATAATCACCAGAATTGAATATAGAATCATAATTGGCATCTTTAGCTTTTACCAATTTGGAAGGATCTTTTGGGTATTTATAAGTCGTGGAGATGTTAATTGGAGGAGTGACATCAGAAGATCTATGAAGATGATCACCACCATGAATGGAAGAAGTTTGAAATGACATTGTCAGAGGTTAAACAAGAGACAAATATCGCGATAATTATTACTAACAGGAAATATTGTTGAGTGCACGGAGGAGACCGAGGAGACGGACGAGGAGGGATGACGCAGGGGGGAGAAATTAAGTTATACAACATGAGGAAAGAGGAGCAATAAAGGTGTTATGATTAAGAGCAAATGGCAGTGGGAAAGGGAAGGAGAAGGAGAAGGAGGAAGAGAAGGGAAAGGAAATAGAAATGGAAGGAGAGAGAGAGAGAGAGAGAGAGAGAGAGAGAGAGAGAGAGAGAAGAACATAAAGTAAATGATAATTAATGACAGGTGGAGTCAAAGTGGAGTAAAAAGGAAAAAGTAATAGAGCGAGGAAAAAGTAATAGAGCGAGGTAAAAGTAATAAAAACGAAGTAAAACGAAGTAAAACGAAGTAAAATGAGTAAAAATTAGGCAAAAAGAGTAAAATGAGCATAACCACAAACATAACCATAACAAAGCAAACCCTCCTAATTACAGTCCCTTATAAAGGAAACCCTCATAATACTTCCTGTAACAATACACGCTAACAATACAAAAGAAAAAAGAACATATGCTAAAAGTTAAAATGAGGCCAAGGCCGAACCCCGAAATGGAGGTATTAAAGAGTTGATAATTGAATGGATGTTTAACTATGGAAACTTGTCTCATCTCTATCGTGTCACGCTTAACTGTCCTCCCTCTTTACTCTTTTTGTCCTTTATCCTTTGTCCTTTGTCGTTTGTCCCTCCTCCCTCCTCCCTCTCCCATCTCCTCATCTCTCCCCCTCCATAACAAGAAAATCTATACTGCATAAAAAGAAAATCTCTATCACCACTTAATGGCTATTGCATATGGGTGCCACTCGGTTTGACGGTGTATTATTGGTCAATCGTAAACTTCACTCTTTTAAGTGCGATATAGACTTTTCTCAAGGTAATATCGCTTCCTTTGATAAGCTCGTATTGACGTTTGGGTAGTTTTTTCCTAAACAATATTGGGTTTATTGTTTATCTTGAATCGTCAACTTGTTATCTATGGTAAATTTCTCAATAACTTTGTCTTTTATCTATAGAATTTAGTCAGCCACCGAAAATAGCGAAGGTTTCCCGATTTCTTTTTTTTTTTCTGGCATTTGTTCTTGGTAGGTTTTTTGAGATGTTGTGTCTTTCCTAAAATAGCAATAGTAGCATTTTTACATCATTTTGTATGTTGAGATTGTGGCTCCAAATTGATAGTTTGATTTTTTACTATGGGAATATCAGCGATAAAAAGGCACTGTAATCGCAACCTTCTCATTTTTTCACCTTTTTTGTAAAGAGTTTATTTCAGTTTATATTTATAGATAATACTAGTTTTGTACTTGTACTTTTTATCTATTATTTATAACTATATAACCTCTAAAAAGGATTGATTTTTTTTTTTTGAAGTTTTTGAATTGGAGTTTGTTTGAATTGTTTGATTTTTCTTTTATTCTTTTTTTTATATCATTTTGGTTGATTATTTTTCTCCACACTTGTTAAATTTATTTCATTTAATAACAAAAAAACCCTATTATGAGTGCTCCTGTATCTACTCATGCTTCTAATAAAGAAGCTAAAGAAGTAAAAGAACCTCAAGAATCAATTAAACTGACTTCTTCTGGTTCTTCAGCTACCGATTTAGTGGATCTTGAATCTAATGATGAAGTTTTATCCCGAAAAATGAAATTAGTTAATAATACTATTGATGAAATTGGTTTCACTCCTTATCATGTTAAATTATTTTTTTTAAATGGTATGGGTTATGCTACTGATTCTCAATTATTAATGGTTGAAAGTAGTGTTCGTTCCTTTGTTAATGCTCAATTTGGGTATTCTTTTCCTATTAGTAATGAAGCTGTGGTTATTGGTGGTATTGTGGGGGCGATTTTTTGGGGGTTTGGTGCTGATTTAATTGGTAGAAGAACTGCTTTTAACTTTTCCCTTTTCTTATCTGCTGTTTTCACCATTTTAAGTGGTGCTATGAGTAATATGGCTACTTATTGTTTATTTGTGGCTTTAGCTTCTTTTGCCTTTGGTGGTAATTTAGTGTTGGATACTTGTGTATTTTTGGAATTTTTACCATTTAAACATCAATGGTTATTAACCTTTTTTGCCTTTTTTTGGGGTATTGGTCAAACTGTAGCTGTATTACTTGCTTGGGCTTTTTTGGCTAATTTTAGTTGTGATGGTACTACTCCTTCTACTTGTGATTCTGCTGATAATAGAGGTTGGAGATATACTTTTTATGTTAATGGGGCTATTGTTTTAGTATTGGCAGTTTTAAGAGTTACTGTAGTTAAATTACAAGAAACTCCTAAATTTTTAATTTCTAATAATCGTGATGAAGAATGTTATGAAAATTTAAGAAAATTGGCTGAAAAATATAATCGTCCTTTCACTTTAAGTTTAGAAAGATTAACTGAATGTGGTTCAATCACTTCTAATAATGATTATAGACAAAATGTTTCTATTTTAAATACTTTTGCTTTGGTTAGAAAACATTTGGCGGTGTTATTTGCTACTCCTAAAATGATGAGATCAACCATTCTCTTATTACTAAGTTGGTTGTTATTAGGTATTTGTTATCCTATTTATTATGCATTTTTACCGGTATATTTAGCTACTAGAGGTGAAAACATTTCTGCTTCTTCTACTTCTGGGGTTTATCGGGATAATGCTATTAGTAATGCCTGTTCAATTCTTGGTCCTGTTGTTGCCGGGATTTTGCTTTATTATGTTCCTATCCTTGGAAGACGTGGTGTTTTAGCTATAGGGGCTTTTTGTACCATGGCTCTTTTCTTTGGTTATACTGGTATTCAGAATCACGCTCAAAATGTTGGTTTAAGTTCAGCTGCTTATGTGGCTCTTTATATTTACTTTGGATGTCTTTATGCATATTCTCCTGAGATTTTGCCGTCATCAGCTAGAGCCACTGGTAATGCCTGTTTCATTATGACAACTAGATTTGGTCAAATCTTTGCTCCAATCATTGCTCATTATAGTGATACTTCTTCCTCAGCTCCATTATACGTTTGTGGTGCTTTAATTGGTTGTAATGCTGTTATTTCATTATTGCTTCCTTTCGAACCAACTAAACAAAGACCGGCTTAAGCCTTATTTTTTTTTAAAAAAATCTTTTCGTTCCTTAGTGACTTTTCTTATATATATATATCTTGGCTAATAAGCCACAATCGATAATTTATTCCATTTTCTATACATATATAAATTGAGTATGTGATATTGTATGACTTGATTAATCTCTGACTAATCTGTAATCTCTGACTAATCTGTAATCTCTTGTTCAATCTGTAATCTCTTGTTCAATCTCTAATCTCTTGCTTCAACCTCTATTCCCTAATAGGCTTTAAACAATACATCCGAACTGGATATAACTCTTTTGGTAATCCTTTTTGTACATCACTGGCAATTAACTTAAATCCTGCTTGTTGAAATAATTGTCTAAACTTTTCGTCAGATCTCGTGACTGAAGAATCGGTTTCATCAAATATATCTTCAAAAGGAGCTATGTTTTCTTTAACTATTAAGGTTCCATTTCTTTGTAAGATTGAATGACAATATTGCCAAAACTTGACTAATTCTTGATCTGGTAATTGTCCCACACACCATTGACACCATACTAACCAATATTTACCAACTTTTTCAGGATCACATCGCCATTCTTGCATTCCTATATCGTATATGTCACCTAATTTCCCTTTATTCTTAACCACCGTCAACTCCTTTTCCATTTGATCGACAAATGGCTTTACTGGTTCTAATAAGTCACACTTATCACTAATTTTCCAGAGAAAATCCCGGGTAATTCTTCCAATCCCGGCTCCCATGTCTATAGTCAACTTAGATTCTCCCTCATCAACTTCCATTCTGGTTTGAAGCTTTCTAATGAATGTAGATGATCCTACAATGTCAGCTTTAGGAACCGATGTCTGTTCTCCATATCCTCCCAAAACCCCATTCACAGATGCAGGAACTGAGCTCCAATAGTCTATTGCGTCATTGTAGTTAATTTGGTTATCAGCTATAGCTTCATTTGAACCACTATTAGCGTCTATTATCTTAGCTGGCATAGTACTATCATGAAATCATTAAGCGCTTTAATGTCATCGGGGGGAGGGAGAGTTTTTCAGTCGCGCCACGACCATCTTCTTCCCTTCACTATCAACAGAATCTCGTTTGTGTTTACGCGTTACAAATAGAATCGTTACAAATAGAATCAAATATAATTGTTACAAAAATAATGAGTTATTACGATCTTGATGATATTATGGCCACTAATGAAAGGATTCCATGTAGATTTAATATGACAGTTCCCGGATTAGGATATCTTGAAGGAAATCCCGGAAAACCTATAGAAAAAGGAACCAAAGTAGAGCTTCCGTTTTGGTTAGCTGAAGTGTTAGCCGTTAGTGGAAGTGAAAATGAAAGTTTTATTGATTTACTTAATCCAGATTTGATTAATCACCAAGTAATCAACGCCATTAAATCTGATTCGGTGAACATTGATTTGCATTCTATTCTGTCCAATTATTATATTCTTATAGAGAAATGGTGTGATATGTTTCAAGATAGAGAGTTATCAGGAATACTAATGCAGATGCTTAAAGAGAGATCTTATATGATTAATAATTATGCTAATAATACCAATGCAAATAAGTTGAGTAATGAGTTTTTGCTTTCTTTGGATGCTTATGAGAAGAAGTTATTTAAGCTGACAAGTGAGAGTAATAAGCAGTTAAAGAACTGGTTGAATAGTTAGGGAAGGAGGTGTTGGAGTATTGGAGTATTGGAGTAAGCATTGGAAGAAGTTCTGGAAGCATTCATAGATGACCTGGTCTAACAGGTAAAGCTGTTGAATTAGTAAAGCTGTTGAACTAGTGGAAGCAGTTCAATAAGTAAAACTGTTCTACAACTAAAGCTTCTACAACTAAAGCTTCTACAACTAAAGCTTCTACAACTAAAGCTTAATTATATTACATTACTATTTATAGCAAATACGACTATTTATGACTATCATCTATTCATCTCCTGCTTCTTCATCACTATCTTCTATAATCTCTTTAGATTTATACTTCTTCTTTGATGGAGATTCTGTTGGTTCATTTTCATTATCTTCATCATCACTAATAACTCTCTTTTTAGACTTGGATCCACTCTTTTTTGGTTTCTCTTTTGATGGTGGTTTTTCTGGTGCTGAACCATTGACGTCTTCATTATCATCACTTTCATTACCTTCCAGGGCTGATTTTTCTTCGTTATCAGATTTTTCTTCATTATCACTTCTTTCTCCTGCTGACATATCGGTTTCTGATTCTGATTCTTTAACGAATTCTTCTTCTTTTTTACCTTTTCCTTTACCTTTTCCTTTACCTTTACCTTTACCTTTGGCTTTAGTGGGTTTATCTTTCTTCTCAGATTCTTCATTAAATAACTTATCATCAGCATCTTCTTCTCCAATGAGTCTATTTTCTTCTGCCCATTGTTGGGCTTGTTCTTGTAATTTAGCTCTTTCTTTAGCCATTTCTTCTTCTACTAATCTTTGTTTTATCTTTTCAGCTTCTTCAGCTTCCAATTTCTTATTGATTTCTTCTTCTCTTTGTTTCTTAGCGTCTTGTAATTTGGTTTCGATGGTTCTATTGTATTCTTTAGTTTCTTCAAGACATGTGTTTAATCTGTTCAAAAGAGTAGTTACACCTAAATTGGCCCGAGATTTTAATTCTGTCTTGGCATATGGTGGATTCTTTTCTTCATCTGATGATAAGGCGTTTAAGATCTTGATAGCTTCATTTAAATCAGCAATAGAATCGGTGATATCATCGATATTTCTTTCATTAACTGGTAATTTGATGATGTAATCCACAATTTGGTATTGAATGTAAGCAATGTTAAACTTGAACGTAGCATCTTTGGCACCTTGGAAATTCTTTAATGCTTCTCTACTATATTCTAACCCCCGTTTTAAAAATGGTAATCTTTTTTCAGAAATTCCTCTTAAATACCAAGCTCTACCTAAAAATGATAACAAATTAGGATCTTTCCCATTAGTATAACGATTTAATGCAATTTCATAATTCTCAACTGATTTTGTAAATTGTTTTAATTCCAGTAATACATGTCCTAAGTTTAAATAGATGGAAATATCATTTAAAGAATCTCTAATCTTTCTTAAGATATCTAATCCTTTATTTAATTCTTTGTTTTCAATATAAGTAATGGCTAATCCTTGAGATGCATAAACATTCTTAGAATCAATAGATAAAACTTTGGAAAATAATTCAATAGCTCTAATGTAATATTTCTTCTTTTTATCATCACTAGAAGATTTAATCTCTCTGGCCATAATACAATAAATATTAGCTAAAGAAATTAATGCATAACAATCATGAGAATTGAATTGAACCAAAGTTTCCTTTTGATGATTAGTATCAACATCAGCTTTGATACCAGCTTTCCTACCAAATGTTTTAAGAAACCAACCATAGAAAGTTCTAATTTCTAAGTTACTGGCATTAGAATTAAGTAATTCTTCAATTTCATCTTTAATTTCTGGTTTACTTGATTTATTAGTCGATACCAAATTTAAAAATAACAATCTTAATTTAGCTGAAAAGTAGTTTGGACTGTTTTCTAATAAATTCTCATAAAGTTTAATAGATTCATCTTCATTACTTAATTCCATGGATCTAGCCAAATTGTAACTGATAGTGACATTTAAATCATCTTTTAAATCCATTAATGTATTACCTTCTTCATCAAGGTATCCATTACTATTATCATTGGTTTCTTTAGCCAATTGGAAACTTTCTATAGCAGAATTGAAATTACCCTTGGTGAAGTTGAATACCCCAATATTATTATAAATTTCCAAAGGAGTATCAGTATTTATTTCTTTTCTGGATTCCACCGCTTTGGTAAGATAATTCAATGCTTGATTTATATCCTTACTTTCGTATAATTTACTTAAAATCAAATAAGCATTTAAATTAATTGGTTCCTTATTCAATAAAGTTAAGTCATCTGAATCATTACTTTGTGCTGATAATCCTCTATTACGAGATAAAGAAATATATCTTTCTAACAAAGAAATGGCCAATTCATTTCTTCTTCTTGATTTCTGTTTGGAATATAATAAACCTAAACAATAATTAACTTCTAAATTCTTAGGATTAGTCTTTAAAATAGATTCAAAAGTAATTGTGGCTTCTTGAGTTGATCCTCTACTAATTTGAGATTGGCCTAAACCCAATTTACTTAACAAGTTATTTTCATTAAATCTTATAGATTCATTGAAATATCTTTGGGATTGATTAAAGTCCAATTTATTGAAATAAACTCTTCCAAGCCAAAAAGACCCTTGGGATAATAAATTTAATTCAAACGAGGATAATTTCTTTCTATCACCTGAACTTATACTACTAATAATATTTTGACAGAATTTTTCAACTATATCATAGTTTTGTTTAGCGAAAAAATAACTTGATAAAGTTAAAAGAATAATGGGATCATTCTTATTCTGTTCATAATTGGATTTTAATGATCGAAGACAACTTTCATAACTAGTAATGAATTCATCATCAGTTAATGAATTATTGAAAGCATTACTGAATTCAGCTAAATTTAATAGAATTTTAGCTTTCAAGTCTTGAGGATTTAATTCTAAACATCTATTCCATGAAGTTCTAGCCATTTTATAATCTTTTAAACACCAAAAACATAAACCAATACCAATTCTTGGATCGGGTTTAATAATAGGATTTATTATTAAAATTTCTTGATAAATTTTTAAAGCATTACTATAATTCTTGGTCTTGGCTAAGATGATTTGAGCTTTCCCAAATAATGCTAAACAATTCTTACTATTAACTTTCAATAATCTATCAAATATATCCAAGGCCTTATCAGCTTTATCTTTAAAAAGGAAAAAGTTAGCCTTAAGAAGTAATCCCACTGTATCATCAGTAATAGTATCAGGAATTTTATTAATTTCTGGTTCCAATTTAGTCAAGTTTTCTTCTTTATTAATATTGCTGGCAACATATTTGAGATATAACCAATTTAAAACCATCTTAAACCCAACTTTTTCTTCATTTTTAAAGCTTTCCATGGTCATGGCCTTTTCTATAATCATTTGAGAATCTTTTAATAACCCGGCTTGTGCATAAGCTTGGGATATAGAAACCCAATACTTACTAGGACAATTTTCAGTCTCCAAGAAACTAATCAACTCATTGGGATCTTCTGGTAATTCATCAACCAAATTAATCAGAACAATTTCCCCATTTCCTAAAGGAATATCTAAATTCCCTAATTGTTCAACTCCTTGTTCCCCCAAATAGTATAATAAATTAGAAGATTCTTCCATAAGTAGTTGTTAAAGGTGTTAAAAGAAAACTTTCAGTGCGATTTCGACGACAAAATAGGAATTGTGAGAGAAAGTGAGAAGGAAAAAAGAGTGAGAAAAGAGTGAGAAAAGAGTGAGAAACCAGATGGGCGTGGCATTACCGATGGGCCCTTATTAGATATTCAATATTATACATGGATTCTATAGTAAAGATACATATTTTATATGGGAAAGAAGATTATTAGAATTGTATTCATTTTGTAAATGAGGGAGGATATTTTCAGGATCGAGATTTGGTGAAAGTTTGATCAAATGAGCGTTAATATTGATGTCAAAAGGATATTGATTCAATTGTGATAAAGGAAGTTTGAATTCAAAATTGATTTTGCAGTCAAATTGAGAACTATAATAACGAATGTAGAAACCAATAGAATCATGGAATGATATGGGGATAACGGGGAATTTGAGGGAGATTTTAAAAATATCATTGTCGATGGTTTGAAGTGATGTAATTATTTGATTTAATTGTTGAAGTCGAGTGTTGTTATCAGTAGAAGATATGGATTGAATTAAGTTATTGGCATGATTGACTAACCAATGGTTATGGAACATTTCTTTAGCTATTGTAACAAAGAAACCTGGTTGATTGTGATTGAAAACAAGTTTGATATGATTCTTATACATGAAAGTGATGTCATTATCTGACTTTCCAAGATACTTTATATGAGAAACTTGTTGTAAAACATTGAACTTGAAGGTTAAAAGTTTAATTTCATTTAATTCATAATTTTTATTTTCATTTAAAAGTCTTTGGTGATGGGTGATTTCTTGTTTGAGGTGATTACTTGTATCTTCATGGATATGAACTTTTCTATTAATTTCATTCAATTGATCTTGTTTTTCAATCACTTGAGTTCTTATACGACCAAATTCATGTTTGTTTTCTATTAATCGGGATTGAATATCTTTTATTTCTTGTTCAGAATAATGTTTGGATATTCCTTGAAGGTTTTTGAGTTTAGAAAATTTCAATGTTAATGTAGTTAAATCATCTTTAGCTTTAATATTCATAGATTTGATTTCCTGTAAATTGTGAATGATTTTTTGTTTGTCATTATTTAATTGATATAATTTTTCATCCAATTGTATCAAAAGAATTTCAACTAATTGAATTCTCCAGTTATACCAAATCTTTTTTGCTTGACATCTACTAAAATCTTTAATTAAAAGAAATTCACTTTTCAACATCAATTGTTCATTTAAATCCGAAGCATAATAATCTTTAAATAATCGAGGATTGTTACTTAAAGTAGTTTCATTCAATTGGTTATAAAGTTCTTTACCTTCATTTATATTCTTAGTCAATTCTTCATTACTGAATTTGTAAAGATTATACAATGGAGTAAGATTATTGGCTTTGATATAATCTTCTTCAGTGAAATCTTCATTTAATGTTGCTGATATACTGAATCTTATGTTATCAATTTCCAAGTCATCATAAAATCTTATTCCAAGATCTTTTAAGAATTCTGATAACGAAACATTTGTGTAATTTTCATCATTACTTTCAATGGAATCATGAGACACATCTGCTAGAGGAATATTAGTAGTGGTACTAACTTGATCTATTTTAGGAAGCTTATGGCTATAATCATCATTAAAGTGGTATGGTCTTTTACGAGATGACTCAGGAGTTTCATTTAAGTCTTCAGGTATAGGAACTTCAGCATCAGGGAATTGAGGAGTACTTTCTTTGCTATAGTTGATAGTAGAAATGGGTAAAGTAAATTCCATTTGCTGAGAATCAACTGGGGGTGTAGATAAAGGCTTTTCTGGCAGTGCTGAAGAGACCTTTTGAAGTGGAGGTGAAGGTGATTTTTGTGGCAGACCTGAAGGTGATTTGTTCGCTCTTTCTGGCAGTAATTCTGGGACATTGTGTAATTTCACTGGTTCCATTGGTTTCTGTACATCATCAGTATCGTCTTTGTCTTCATTCTCTTCTGTTATAGTAGACATTTGCTGAGTGAGTTCCATTTCTGGTTCTGGCTGACGAGCTATATTAGATACTGGTTGAGTAAATTCCATCTCTGGCTCTGCTTGTGGAGTCATATTAGATACTGGCTGAGTAAAGTCCATTTCTGGTTCTTTTTGGGAGATATTCGACACTGGCTGAGTCAATTCCATTTCTGGTTCTTTTTGGGAGATATTAGAAACCGGCTGAGTCAATTCCATCTCTTGAGATTGAAAACCATCAACTTTGGGTTTAATTGTAGAAACTTGTTGTGTGAATTCCATATCATCATTCTGCATTAATTGAGAAATAGAAGATACATTATTATTTTGGTCCTTGAAAGACTCCTCTTTGTTAATACTTGAAACCGGTTGAGTAAACTCCATAGCTTCACCATTGATAGTTGAAACTGGTTGAGTAAATTCCATATCGTTTGTATTTGCTGAATCCAGAATCATCTTTTGCACATCGAGATGAGGAATATTCCATTTTTCATTTAACAGCAAAACATTATCTATAGGGATCTTTCCAAGAGTCATGGCGTCAATTTGATCAGTTAATTCCATTGGGACTTCATCATCTTCATCAGAACTGTCATCGAGGATATCTTTACCGAAGGAATTAGGGAGATGGGTTTGTTCTTGTGTTTGTGGATATTCTTGTGTTTGTGGATATTCTTGTGTTTGTGGATATTCTTGTGTTTGTGGATTTTGCGTTTGTAGTTCATCTCTTTCTTCTCCTTCTTTTTGTACTCCTTCACTCACTTCCTCTCCCATTCCCTTCTCCATCAACATTTCTCCCCCTGCAATCGTCTCTCTTCTCTGTACAAAATCAATCTTGTGTAATGTAACCTCAGGAGCAAACGATACCCGCCTTCTACTTAACTTTCCTGAAGCTTTTTCCTTCAAAATCCCTTTGGGATCATAATTCTCTTTATCATTCATAATGATGTTTTTGTAAACAAACGCATAAAACGCGAGTAAAAGTTGATGGAGGGAACGGGTGTTCTGTGCAGGATGATATCTATGTGTAGGATGATACATGAGTATATACAGTCCCACTGTCTAATGAATTTGAGTCATGACCTGCATATAAACCCTCCCCCCCCCCATCCTCGGTCCTCATAATCCCCAGTTTTAACTATATAAAGGCACACCATTGCTGTGAGAAAAAGATAAAAAAAAATAGTTATATTTATCCCTTAATTATGGTTGCCGATCTTGTTATTTATCATCCTACATATGCCAAACTCTTGAAGTTTTTGGATACATCACCAAAGCGGGAAAAATGTTTTAGATTAGTGGCATATTTATCTAGATTTTTATCATATTATTTGTTTAGAAATGGATATCCTACAGCTGTGATTGATACGGTTAAAGAATTAAAGAATCAAGTAACATTTTTAAGAAAAGGAATGAGATTCTTAAAACCATTACATCATTTTGAAGCAGCAGCTAAAACTTTTGATAACAAATTAATGGATCCAGTGTTACAAAAGACCACCGTGATTAGAAACTTGGGTTATGCTGGATACTTATCTATAGATGGATTTGCCTTTTTTAAGATGTTAGGATTGGTGGATAAAAAGAGATTTCCTTCGGCATCTATTTGGTCGTCTAGATGTTGGCTTATAGGGTTGATTGCTGGAGTAATCAACTCCTTAAGAACTTACTCCATTAACTACAATAAGTTACAAAATACTGGTGATGATGAAAAAGTCGATACCCAAGCCGTTAAAGAAAAGATTTATAAAGCCAAAAGAAAATTGGTGTGGGACTTATTGGATATGTTTATTGCATTGAACTCCTTGAATTACTTACACTTTACTGAAGGAGATGTTGGGTTAGCTGGTACTATTACTTCTGTGATGGGATTAAGAGACTTGTGGGCAGCTACTTAAGTGGTGTGACTGTGATATAACTCTTTTATAGTTTATATTGTACCATTATATATCTATTTATATCGTTATATATCTCTTCATATCGTTATATATCTCTTTATACCGTTATATATTTCTTTATACCGTTATATATCTCTTTATACCGTTATATATCTATTTATATACCATTATTATATCTCTTTATATTGTCATATATCTCTTTATACCATTATTATATCTATTTATATTGTATATTCGATTCCGCTCCTTTTTCAAACCCTTTATAGTAACCTGACCAAAACCATTCCATAATTAATTCTTTTAATTCCTGATGAAGATGATGTTTGTCTTTGTGATTTTCAATCACTTGTTTTAATGATTCACTTATGTCTTCATTATTATACATTTGCTTTGCTTTCTCCCAATCATTGGTGATTTTATCATCAATCATAATTGATAATTTTTCATATGCGGTTGAAGCATATGATCCGTAGAAGCGAGGTCGTGTGGGGGTGGAATTGTATATGATAATGATGTAATGGAGGAAGAAGTGGTGTAGTGGTGTGTTGGAGGTGTGTTGGAGGTGTGTTGGAGGTGTGATATATTGTGATGAGTTGTTTTGTGTTGGAGTGATTTTGTGGCTTGTCTAATGACGTAATGAACGTTTGTTATATCAATAATGTAGAAATTGTCAAGTATAGTGTAGTTTTATGTTCTCAATATCTCAATTGCTGCAAATTTTATGTGCTTAACTATGTAACGTTGCACTTGGGTTACTTGTTTTGAACGGAAAGAGTTAGAGAAAGAAGCAAAAAGTGTTCAGCACAACCCCAACAGTCACTACAACACACAAACACTAAAAGAAACATAACCCCTCCACAAATACCAAAATTATAACTATAATAGACTCAACCCCCGTCCACACCCAAACACCCACACCCAAACACCCACACCCAAACACCACAACACTACATTCTTCGCGCACTCATCTCATCGTGAAAAATCGTCCCCAGATCATCATGAATTCATCAAAAAGACTATATATAGGGAACATTTCGCCTAATTTGGCAGAGAAACCTGAAGCATTAAGTTCCCGGATTGCCAAATTTGGTAAAATATTATCACCTTTAGAATTGCATACAAAACCTGTAAACGATTATTATTTTGGTTTTATAACTGTTGAATTATCTGATAAACAGTATGGACAGCTTAAAATAGCCATACATAATGTTGTTTTCATGGGGAGAAAACTCACATTATCAGAAGCTAAGGCCGGGTTTACTGAAACTTGGGCTAAAGATGCCAAAAGACAAGTGGTTCTGCAGGATAAGTCCCGTGTTCAATGGGAAAGAAGTAGAAGAATTGAAGAGTGTCAACAACATTCTATTCATATAAATCCTATCAGTAAAACTGCTGTTGGAATCAACTTTGACGGTGGATATAATAAATCGCCTCATGTTTATCACGATAAAGCAGGAAACATCAAGAATACAGCTCCTAATCATACATTAATTGGTAATAAATCGTATGGAAGTTGGACCACACCAAGTCGATTTTATAACGATAAGCATGCTATGACATCAGGAGGAGGTGAAATAATTCGTGGTAGGATTAGAACAACGCCTAGACCTTTAAGTCATGCCATTAAAAAAGACCAAAATCTTCGGATATTGGTGAATGGAGAATTAAAACGGATTAAACTGTACAAAACCAAGCTTTGGGGGTTAGAAAAGAATAAAACCGTTCATGATTTAGCATTTAAATATAAAGATGGGGTTTGGAGAAGTGGAGATGATCATGTGATAGAAAGAGTGAAACATAAAACTAATGAAATTGAAGATGAAATAGAAAATCAAGAAGATGATAAAGAGAAAACAAGAACCATGGGAGTATTAACATCAATGTTTAATAATTATGATTTTGATAAACCAATGGAATTAGATGATGGAGATGAAGAAGGGAAAGATTATATTGTGGATGAAAGAGGAAGGAAGAAAGCCATTAGATATGATTATGAAGCAGAAGGAGGATATGATGGAGGAGTTTGGGAAGAAGTAGATGATTCAGAAGTGAAGAAGTTTATTGAGAAGGGAAGAAAGGAGGAAGTTTATTATGATGAGGATGATTCCGGGAATGAGATGGGAGGTGATGGAGAAGAGAAAGAAGAGAAAGAAAAAGATGATGATATTGAAGAGAAAGAAAAAGATGATGATATTGAAGAGAAAGAAGAAAGTGATCACAAGAGAGAAGATGAAGAGAAAGAAGAAGAGAAAGAAGAAGAGAAAGAAGAAGAGAAAGAAGAGAAAGAAGAGAAAGAAGAAGATGAAAGAGAAGATGAAAAACATCAACACAAAAACACCCCCTCCTCCAACACAGAAACATTAAGAAATCTCTTCAATCCTCAAGAATCAACATCATTCTCCTTAGCAATATCTGATGATATCGACGAATCAAAGGAACCACCAACAGAAGCAATAGAATCAAATCCTCAAATCCAACCACAAATAGAACAATCCCAACCACAAACACAATCAGAGATAGCGGAATCACAACCACAAACACAAACAAAAGGATTATTTTGGTTTCATGATGATTCTCCTTTTCTTCAAACACAAACGCAATTGAGTAAATTGGGATATTCGGGAGAAAAAGTTCATCTCCCAGGAGAAATTGAAGATGGACCTAAGGAGACAGAAGGAGAAACTCCGTACGAAAAATGGTTCTGGGGAATCAGAGGAGAAGCTACAAGAGAGTGTAAAAGAAGACAGAGAGATGTAGTAAGGGGGATGAGAAAGAAGAGTCGGAAGGTGGTGGTTTAAAGTAGGAGTAGATAATGTAGTAGGAATAGATAATGTAGTAGGAATAGATAATGTCGTAGGAATAGATAATAGAAGTAGAGTGAATGTCGTAAAGTCTGTTGTAGTGTCGCGACATTTGTCGCGAGGGATATCTACCAATGTCGCAAAGTCTCTTCTCCTATCACGACATCTACCGCGACATGTCTCAACTCAATCCTCTCTTAACTATGGACAATAAAGACCTTCCTCCCTTTACCCTCCGAAATGTCCTCGGCGACATTCGTTTCGGGTTCCATTGTCTTCTTTTTGATCCTTTCTATAAAAGAATTACAGCTCCTATTATCATTTTCCTTTCCTCCATCCTTACAAAAGTCGTAATCGCTTATGTTCCCTATACAGAAATTGACTTTAAAACTTATATTCAACAAATCCACCAGATTAACGCGGGACAATTAGATTATTCACTCATTGAAGGTGATTCAGGTCCTATAGTTTATCCTGCCGGATTTGTTCACATTTTCCAGGTTATCAATTGGATCACATCCAATGGGGAAAATGTCGTCATGGGCCAAATCTTGTTTGGATACTTATTTACCGCCACGGTTGCCGTAGCCATATTGTGTTATGCTTCCGCTGGAGGTATTCCTCTGTGGCCATTGATGTTGTTATTAGCTAGCCGTCGTCTTGTATCTGTGTACGTACTTCGAATGTTCAATGATGG
Source organism: Yamadazyma triangularis (assembly GCA_030573955.1). Lineage (NCBI taxonomy): Eukaryota > Fungi > Ascomycota > Pichiomycetes > Serinales > Debaryomycetaceae > Yamadazyma > Yamadazyma triangularis. Next base: position 7,936 of record JAJMEC010000037.1, on the reverse strand, counting down.
CTTCACTACGGGGCTAATGGTGGTGACGACATTATTTCTTCAACAGATCGCGGGCTACCGCGACATTATGTCGCCCAATATGGCCATGGCGGCTACTGCCGTGGCTGCTGACGTGTATAGTACGGCGATCGCGGTAAAAATGAACGCGTTGTTGTATTTACCGGGGTTTGTCGTGGTAGTGTATTATTTGAACGGGGAGAATTTAGCGCGAACGGCGGCTGTGATGGCGGTAATCCCCGCGGTACAATGGGGCACTGCGTGGCGATTTGTTATGGCTCCTGTTGATAATGCTGCCGATGTAGAGTATTTAAGGTGGACGTATTTCCGGCAAGCATTTCAATTTGATCGGAAATTTTTATACCAATGGACGGTGAATTGGCGATTTGTACCACAAGAAGTGTTTGAATCGGGGTATTTTACCACGGGGTTGATGGTGATGCTGGTGGTAGTTATGGTGTGGTTTGGTTGGACTCGGTTCGCGGCGCCATTTGTGGCTGGGAAACTGTCTGCTCGTGTGGTGACTGATGGGGTGATGTATCCATTTACGTCGACTGTGGCGCCAGGCAACGCGGTAGCGTCGCGCCACACCGGCCCCCGGCTCGTGATGTTAATTTTAAGTTGTAGTAATATCATTGGTGTTGTATTTTGTCGGTCATTACACTATCAATTTCTTAGTTGGTATTGTTGGCAAATGCCATTTATGTTGTGGGCCACGGGATGGAAATTTTGGGTATGTTTGTGTTTGTGGATGGTACATGAATGGTGTTGGAATGTGTTTCCGTCGACGGAGGTGAGTTCGGGGGTGTTGGTGGGGGTGTTGTTAGTGGTTTTGGTAGGAGTTTGGAGGAATCAGGAAGTTTGGGAGGGGGAGAAGGAGAAGGAGAAGGAGAAGGAGGAGTAGTAAGTCCCTGGCACCAGCTTCGACCTAGCGCGGAAGTAAAATTAGTAAAATATAAATATATGGACCTAGTGCGGAACTACAACTGGAAGTAGAGTAGAAATTAATCGTAGCGCGAAAATACAACGACAATAGACGTAGCGCGGAAGTAACTTTAGTACCACCTCGTCCCAGAGCTAGTACCACCTCGTCCTAGAGCTAGTACCACCTCGTCCCAGAGCTCGTACCACCTCGTCCTAGAGCTCGTACCACCTCGTCCCACAGCTAGTACCACCTCGTCCCACAGCTAGTACCACCTCGTCCCACAGCTAGTACCACCTCGTCCCACAGCTAGTACCACAGCTAGAACTACTTGTCGATATACATTATCATACACAACTATATAATACAGGATTATTCTCCCCAATTAAACGAATTCATTCCTTCATCTCCTTCTAAAAACAGATTAAAATCAAAATCAATATCTTCTAATCCATTATTAAACAATTGTGGTTCATTATTTTCCACCACTTCTGGGAAAACATTATCCGATTGAATGGATTCTTGGAACGCTGATGGAGCTACCATAGCATTAAGAGAATCATCAGTTTCTTTTTCTTCTTTAATGGAAGAAGGAGCTTCTTTTTTCTTACCATTATTGTTCCGTTTAGGAGAATCGGTGGTGGTAGATCCTTTACGTTTACGTTTATCGGTAGGAGTATCAGCTGAAGGAGTAATTGGGGTTGAAACTTCTTTTTTAACATCATTATTAGCATTAGTACTAGGTTTTCTACCTCTTTTAGCTGGAGGATCTTTCTTTTTCTTTGTTCCTGGTGAAGGTTTACCGGGAGATCGGGTTCCAGGGCCGGTGGATACAGGAGTTGGGACTACTCCTTGGCCTGGGATGGGACTAGGACCGGGACCGGGGCCAGTATTAGGTCCAGGTCCAGTATTAGGTCCAGGTCCAGGACCAGAGTTAGGTCCAGGTCCAGGACCAGAGTTAGGTCCAGTATTAGGACCAGGTCCAGGACCAGAGTTAGGACCAGAGTTAGGACCCGCACCAGAACCTTGACCAGGCCCCCCCTCTGGCGGAAGCATCCCACCAGGTACCGCCTCCGCCGTACTACTATTCCGTGCAATATCCAACCGCTTTTTATTCTGCTTTTCAAGTAACATTAATTGCATTTGATAATCTTGAAGAGCATTAATGTTCTTATGAGATGCAGGTTTGGATTTGGACCGGGCTCCAGGTCCATTGGCCCCGTTGGCGAGGGGAGATGACTCGTTTTGTCCCACTTGTTGGTGGCGTAATGTATTCATTTGGTGTTGAGCATGTTGTTGGAATGATTGGGCAGCCGGACCGGGACCGGGACCGGGGCCAGGGCCGGGGCCAGGGCCAGGGCCGTGACCCATAAACATGGCGCCATTGTGTTGTATCATTTGCGGGTCCCATCCGGGGGCGGGTCCAGGTCCAGGTCCAGGTCCTTGTGTAGGTCCCGGTCCTTGTGTAGGTCCCGGTCCTTGTGTAGGTCCGGGTCCAGGTCCTATTCCTAAACCAGGACCAGGACCCGGACCAGGACCTGGAGGGCCAGGACCTGGGACCCCCGCGGAAATCGCCTCGTGTTGCCGCTGTTTCATCATCTGTAACTGAAAGTACTGCAGCGCCAACGCCGACGTATTCTTGTGACTATTTTTAGCGTGGAAAACGTCCCAAAATACCTGCCACCATTCGAAAAGAAACCCTTGGGGTGCATCCATCGATACCGCCACCTGAGGAAGATTATTGACCGACTCCTTAGGCGGAGAGTTCCCTGGTCCCAGCGGTACATCGGCCTCATCCACAAATGCTCTCGCCGTATGACTCAACTGACTTTTAATAAGAAAATCATATACATAAGCATTCAATAGTTGATTGGCACTGGTAGCATTTGTGTCGGATATGGCCGTAGAGGAATCCAAACGAGACTCAGTTCGTTCGAGGTGTCGGGAATCGGGACGAGAATCATGGCCCAAATGGGGAGTGCTGTGGTGACTCATGAAGGAGCAACAAGCTAAGGGCTTAGCAGAAGCCAGAAATCAGAACGGAATAAAAGAATAGGAAACAAAAAAAGAATGGACAAATCCACAAAACACAAAAAAAAAAAAGAAAAATCCGATATAAAAGGAATAAAACCTTCGGTAACAAAAACCAAAATTGGAGTAAATGTGAAAATTCCGGTGTCCCACAAAAACTATGATATCACAAATAAACAATAAAGTTATTGATAATAAAGATACCGATAATAAAAGATATCCACAGACAGATGGGAATGTCTCCACAACGATGTTGGAATAGGGAAAAGGGCGAGCGAGACGGTGGGGGGACGACCAGAGACATATGAGAGAGAAGGAAGAGAGGACAAAGAGACAGAGACAGAGGACAGAGACAGTACAAAGAATGTATGAATTAATAGTACAAAATGCAAAGTATAAAGTATGAGTACAAAATTTAAATAAATACAAATCCACATTAAAATCCACAAAAACGCATTAAAATCCACAAACACACAAACCACAAACACAAACACACATTTAAAATCCACAAAACCACAAATCCACAAAACCACAAACACAAACACAAACACAAAATCCACAAAACCATAAAATAAAACTTTTAACTTTTAACTTCCCACCACCTACTTCTCCACCTACTTTTCCACCTCCACCTACCCCCACACACTCCCTACATCCCATATATTTGGCAGCTCCCATTTCTCACCAAATATCACCGGATATTGTTGATGTTTAACCCTATCATTACTTCTAAAATTCCTTTTTGGATTAGTGTAACTTGAAGGATGGTTTTGTACCTCTATAAGAGCTTTTTCAATACTATCAAGTTGTTCACAAAACGGTTCACTAATGACAATTCTTTTCGGTACCATGAATGATGAAAAATGAGAAGAGAAGAGACGAGACGAGACGAGATATTGATTAGTGGAGAGTGAAGCACGTGAATATCATGTGATAGTGATAGTGGTGATAGTGATAGTGATAGAGGAATTTGTATTATACTTTTGAATCGTTTATTACTTTTGTGGTTATAGAATGGTACAGACAGTGGTACAGACAGTGGTACAGATATTGGTCTTATATTGGCACCAGATCTGGTACCAGATCCGTACCAGAACCATACCAAATCTACTATATCTCACCACATCCTACCGCTTCTTCTTCTGCTTAATCTCATTATCATTAGTAGCATGAAGCTTTATCTGAGTCGGATAATCACTTCTATTCCCTTGATACCCTTGGGCCCAATCATAACTTAATGCATAAGCAAATATAGTTCCCGATTTATTAAAACATGTTGAAGTTATAGAATAATTCAATTCTGGAAAACTCTTTAATCGTTGTCTAGCATCTTTATCCCAAAAACAAAAGGTTCCATCCGATCCTGCTGTACTAAAAGTCCCATAAACTGGATGAAATGATATACAATTCACAGCATAAATATGAGATTCTGATCCTGTTCTTAATGATGATGTGGTTTGTCCTGAATTAGGAGTCTTTCTATGACATCTAAATGAAAATCCAAACTTACTTTGTTCACTTTCATCAATATATTGGAAAGCACATCTTCCTTCAATACTTCCAATAGCAAATCCATTCCCTTGAGGATAACATCCTACAGTTCTAGTTTGCCATTTTAATGGTGACATTGTATTTTTAAAGATTTGTTGAGGATTATTTAAATCAATGATACTAATATGACGATCAGCACATCCTACCACGAGAAGTTTTTGTGATGAGTCCATACAATAGGCTCTCTCGGGGAGATTAATGGTGGAAATAGGTTGAGGAGATCTAGTATCCCAATACCGTAAGGACTTATCCCATGAAGCTGATACCACCACGGGAGTATTTGTGGGTCCACATTCGACGTAACGAACTGATTTCACTGGGGCATCATGAGCACCTATTTGAGTAGCTTGTTGGCTCGCTATATCGAATAATTTCACTTGTTTATCGGCACCACCACTACAAACTCTAGCACCATCGGCCGAGAACTGGGCTGATAACACCGGTCCATCGTGCTCGTAGAGGGCTCGGCCCTGGTTATTCCCGGAATTGGGATCTATTTCATAGATTCGGACTTTTTTATCCCAACTTGCAGCGGCTAATAAATCCAGTTGACTGGAGAATGCCAAATCACTGATGGAATCTTCTGGAGGATTATTGATGGAAATGTCATTGACGAGTTCTTGGCCGGTGGGGGCCGAGGCACTGGTGGCGGGGTTTGTACTTCTTCCAAGGAATGACATGGTGGAGGAGTGAAGGGGAGTGGAATGAAGGGAAGGAGTGATGAAGAGAAAGTGAAGAGTGAAGAAGTGGAAGAAGGAAATGTCGCGCGTGGGTGAAGGCCCGGACACCAACATCCGGACACCAGGTCCTTGGGACCTAGGGGACCTGAGGACCTGAGGGACCTGAGGACCTAGGGGACCTGGGTCACATGCGACACCTCTAGTACCGGGATATCCTGTTAACTCGGTGTCGCGGGGGTTCTTGCCCGTGAAGTCCTGATACAACGGGTCCTTCCCCTTAACACAGGCCGCATACTCTACCCGGTTTTTGTGGGGAACCTCCAACCCTCTCCCCTATAAATACCCCCAACTCCACCATTTCTTTAATGAACTTCACTATTTCTAAAGCCTTCACTACATTTAGGTCGTTTTCTACTACCACTTCGTGGCAGAAAAACTATGGTTTCATCGGCTTGGGCCAAATGGGCCGTCACATGGCCAAACATATCTACACCAATCTTGGTGCTGAGGATCATCTTTACGTCCATGATGTATCACCAACGGTGACAGACGAATTTCTTACCACGGTGAAACAATTACCGGCCCAATGTGGTGTGACAAAACTTAACGAGGTGGCCCAATTCGGGGCCCAACCTATGGATTTTATCGTTACAATGGTTCCAGAAGGAAGTCATGTGTCACTGGTAGTACAACAATTGGCCCAATCGGCACCAAAAGACCCAAAAATTACCACCACCATCATTGATTCTTCCACCATCGATATCCCTACGTCGATAGAAATCAATGGTTTTGTGAAAAATTCAATGCCTTCATTCACATTCATGGATGCTCCTGTTAGTGGAGGTGTGGCCGGAGCCCGGAAAGCGCTGCTTTCATTTATGGTGTCACGGGCCACGGTGGAAGAAGTCCCGGCCGATCTCGCGGTGTTACTTCGCACCATGGGGACTAATATTTTTGCCTGTGGCCCGCACCACGGCGCTGGTCTCGCAGCAAAGTTATCTAATAATTATCTTTTAGCTGTGACTAATTTGGCTGTAGCTGATAGTTTCCAATTAGCTAAATCATTTGGATTAGATCTTCACAATTACGCCAAATTGGTGGCAGTTTCTACGGGGAAATCTTGGGCTTCTGTTGATAATTGTCCTATTCCTGGCGTCTACCCGGACAATAATTTACCAGCAGATGATGATTATAATGGAGGATTTGTTACTAAATTAACACGGAAAGATTTGGTTTTGGCTCGAGAAAGTGCTGCTAAGAACCATAGATTCCTTTATTTGGGCGATGTATCGAAATTCTGGTACGATAAGGCGTGTGAAGGAGAGTTGGCTGACAAGGATTTGGCGGTTTTGTATAAATGGTTGGGAGAAATAGAGGAAAACCAGGGGAAAGAGTTATTAAAATCAATGTAGATTATAATGTACATTCTATTTAGGTGAATGGGGAGGAGGTGGTGGAGGTGGAGAAGTTTGTGGATGTGATGGGTTTGTGGAGGAAATGTGTTTGTGGACAGAAAGTTTACAAACACATAAAAAATGTTTACAAAACACAAAGTTTACAAATAGGAAATGTCCACAAACACAAAAAGAGTCCACAAACACAAAAAGAGTCCACAAACACATAAAATCCACAATCACAAAAACCATTATCCACAATCACAATATCCATTCACTCAACAACAAAATTAGGTTTAAATGGAACACTATTATTCTTACTTTGAATTTGTTCAAGAGTTTCAATTTCATACGATGATGAACTTCTATTACTACCACTATGATCTCTTGAACCATTGGTATCATTTCTTGAATCAATTGGTTGTGATTGTGGTACTTCTGTCTGTGACTGTGGTACTTCTCTATCTTGTGGCACTTCTGTCTGTGATTGTGTTACTTCTCTATCTTGTGGTACTTCTGTCAGTCTCTCCTCTTTGTGCTCTCTCCCTTCTCTCTCCATTCTCTCCCTTTTAATTCTTGGGTTTCTAAAATGACTCCAATTTGTATTGGCTTTAAAATCACTCCCTAAATCACCATTATCTATGAAATCAATGATATTTGTTCTATTAGTAGAACTTAAACGTCTTCCGGAGTCGAATAATAAAGAACCTACTGAAGTAGTTCTGGTGTGAGGTTGATTTAAGGAAGAAGTAGACAGATTTAATAAAGGAATGGTTTGACCAATGGGGAAGTCGGTTGAAGTTACTGAATTATTTCTTGAAGAGTCACGGGAATCAATGGCTTCCTCTTGGGCAGTGGATGTGGGGGAGGTGGTAAAGTTATTGGAGGTGGTGGAGTTATTGGAGGTGTTGGAATGATTTAGGGACTGAAATGGTGGTTCTGGACTAAGGCCTTGTGGAGTGAGACCTTGTGGAGTGAGGCGGCGTCCCGGACTTAAGCTTTGGCCTTGACTATGGCGTCTGCCCGGACTTAAGGTCCGTGCCGGACTTATGGGCCCACTTCCCACCGGACTTAATCCCCTTGGACTGCGGCCGTCCACCGGACTTAAGCCGCGGCGCGGACTCACCGCCTGAGGAATAAACTCGGGGTTCCCAGCCATATTAACTATATCTTCACCATCTCTTTGGTCACTATTCCTATGGTCACTGCTCCCACGGTCACTGCTCCCACGGTCACTACTCCTACGATCAGGGTTTCCGTGGGAAGGACGTCTTTCTCGACCAAAACTATTACTTAAAGTGTCTTTAATGGAGCCTTTTCGTGTGGGAGTGGAAGGAATGATGTTGATTTGGTCGGGTGGT